>JAPDSC010063792.1:0-14295 GCA_026290005.1 Latrodectus geometricus | reverse complement strand
TCTCTCAGAAAATGAATTTCATATTTGAAGAAGTGAGATAAAAGCAATTCTTGAACTAATCTGGCTTTATAAGCATATCATACATAGTAAGAGCATAGTTGATGTCAGTTTTAAATAATTTTATGTATGTCTTTCTTATTTAAATGAAAATAATATACTCAGACTTCTTGTTTAGGTGTTGTGGGGAAACGGTTAAAAGTTCTTATAAAAAATGTTTTTTTTTTTTTCATAAAACCAATAGGAAACTAGTAATAATTGTGAAATATTATGCTTAGAGTATTGTGATTTTGTATTTGTATTGATGTTTTTTAAATACATGTTTTTTTAATGAATGGATATTTTAATAAATTCGATTTTTATATAAATAATGATTTTTATATAAACAGTTTGTTTTTCTCAATTTCTCATTTTATTGTCATTTTTAAGCATTCAATTTTTTATTCTCCGTAACCCAGTAATAAGATAACTCTTTTAAAAATGTACAACTAAATATTTTATATTAACTATTTTTTTTTTCATCTTAAAGATGTGAGTTTTGTATACCTTTAAATATATTTGTAAGAGAGTATGTTAGGGAATTTACCGAATTTCCCCTAATAAAAAATATAGTTATTTTGTGTATAGCAATATCTATAGTTTTACAGTATTATAGAGTGATTCATATTTGCAGCCTTTGGATTTAAAAAAGTACATTAAAACTGTCTTCAGGTATTGTTTTTTATTTCTTAAGATTGGATGAAATATTGTGCTTACAGCTCAATGAAAAATATAAAAATAAAATTATTAAATAATAAATATTTCAAATCACGAATTTTTGTCAAACAAAAATATAAAAATGGTATGATAAATATTTATCTGCTTCTCTTAAAAAAATTAGGTCAGCATATAAATACTTTCTTAATTATTAAATTAAAATATAAAATAACTCCATTTTTATCAAGATATAA
Source organism: Latrodectus geometricus (assembly GCA_026290005.1). Classification (NCBI taxonomy): domain Eukaryota; kingdom Metazoa; phylum Arthropoda; class Arachnida; order Araneae; family Theridiidae; genus Latrodectus; species Latrodectus geometricus. Next base: position 13,348 of record JAPDSC010063792.1, on the reverse strand, counting down.
TTAATAAAAAGCGAAAATATCAACACTAGTAGATGCATACATAATATTATATTAACTGATATTTTAACTTTTATTTTTTCACAAGGATAACGCTCGTCATCTTGAAAACGTTTCGATTTGGATAAGTATAAAAAAATTATAGATAAATGTTATAATCAGAATCCACACGTACACTACTTCATCCATTTCCACTTTAGGAAAATTACAATAATGCATATCATTAGATAAGATTAACTGTAATGCATATGATAATTGAAAGATACCTGTTTTTATAAAGCATTGATGCTGAATTAAATAAACTTAAGAAAAAGGATTTTTAACTATTGGTGTAAGTAGTGAAAATGAACTTTAACCGTTCTGAATCGTGAAAATAATCTATGCGAAAAACATTTTTAAACGCTTGAAAGTTCAAATAATAATTTACACTTGACAGTATAAAGTATGACATGTTTTTATATAATGAAAAAAAAAAGAAACATGAATTAACAAAAATATATGCAGATAAAAGCAAATATCGCAACTATTTTCCACTCCAGTCCGAAATTTCATTTTAATGATATTTCAAAGATTGTTTCAACTACAAAACCATTTTCGCTTATATGAGAGCTATTATCCACGTTTTTCTATTCACACTATTAGATGTATTGGTAAATGGTTTCAAGAAGAACCAACATTGCGACCAAATGTGTATTGTGCAATATTTACACCATTAGATGAAAAATAAAGATTTGTATTAGTTTTGACTTCCGCCAAGATTATTTACAAATCTTTATTCTTACGACTTCAGGAGCTAATACCCGAAAGGGATTAGATAGTTTCTGAATTAAAGTAGATCAGAAAAATTAACTTTTCTGATCTATTATATTTACTTTTAACAATATGATTTCCCTGCATTTATTTTTTCCATGTTGATAATTTTTTCCATGTTTGAAATATATGTTTTTTGACCTCAAAGACAAGGTCTTAATAACATTTTAACGCAAAGTTATTAAAATAACAACTTTCCCATACAATTTTCAAATTGTTAGATTATGCCATAAATTAAATCACTATGACCAATCATTGGTATTGGCCTACAAATTTGTTTTCTTTCGAAATATTACAGAATTTGGGAATTTTTGTGTTCTAATGCTAAGTGCAAACAATTTATTCAATATTTACAGAGGTGAAAGGTGGCTAGTTTTCTTTTCTAATTAAAGACAATGTGACAGACATTGATAAAATAAATTTTAATGTTATTTTCTTTAAAAGATACCATTGAAGAGTTTAATACTTCAAATTTTTAAATCGATTTTAATTTTTATATAAAATGATTTTTCATTTGTGTATATATAAAAATATAAATCTCTTCAATATTGCGCGAAAGAAGGGAAACACAAGGTTTTTTTTCTATCACTCCAAAAGTGATGGAAAAACCAATTTCCAATGAACTCAGTTTGAAATTAATTTTCATGAAACAAAATGCGACGTAGAGTTCACGTATAATCTTTAAAAAAAGATGATTTGTTCCGTGGGTTTATATCTCTTTCTTAACAACATAATGTCTAAATTTTTCTATTTCTTCTTTTTCGTACTCAAACGTTCTTATTCTTTTCTAACATCATTCGTTTTTCTTGCCAGAAAAATGATGAAAAACACTGGCTCACAGATTTTATTATTAAGCTATGCTGCCTGAATTAAATAAACAAATGTACATAGATATTGTAATTTGATTCGGCCGTCGTTCTTCAACCAAATTTTACTCATAAAGACAAATAATTGGACTGTGGGATCTACTTTGCAAATATAATCCGAACCACTACAATCATCCATACCCGAGGTGAAATCGAAAGTGATGAATTTCAGAACCACTTAATCCAACGCACAAACTATTCAGCTACTAACTCAAGTTCCGCATTAATAAATTTTATGAAAAAACACAATAAATGCTTAAAAACTTCATAAGGATGAACAGTGTTTCATAACTCATCTTTAACGATAACCATGCAACCGATGGTAAGAAAATGACCAAAATAGCACAGTCTGCTTAAACACTAATTCTTCATTTAGTTATAGACTTAAAAATCATTCATTTGAATAGGGGACTTTACAACAGACAATACCCAGCAAACACAAGCCTATCGGCATCCGGACGGGCCAATATCGGCAGTGTCGGTTACAAGTCGGCATTGGCATGGTGATTTCGAAACGATATCAGTTCCATATCGGCAAACGACATCAAAAATTTTAACTTTAGTGTTATCGAAAACAAGTATCGGTCCTAATATGGCTAACTGCCTGCAAATTGTGAATGTCGTCTGCCGATATAGGTTTGATATTTGCATTCCGATTCGGGGCCAAATATCATATGCGATATCGGTCCTGTTGCGGAACTGTTAAAGTCAATGGAACCATCAATTCAAGCTATGAATTCAATACTATCATTGTCACAAAAGCAACAATGGTAATGACTCAGAACTCATGAAATCGTAGGATAATGTTTTTTTTTTTTTTTTCAAATTTTCATTTTCATTTTCTTTTTCTTTTTTTTTTTTTTTTTTTCTTTTTTTTTTGTAAGAATCAAGAAATATAAAAAATTTAAGAGAAAATATAGAATAAGTTTTTATCTAAGTATTTATTCTATAATTAAATGAAAAGTCATTTAATTAATAAATTTCAAAAACATGCTAATATTTTTGTCTTAAATATAATTATTTAAAATTTATTATAACAAATTTATACGATAACTTAATAAAATAATTATTTTGAAAAGAAAATCATCCGAACTTTACACAAACATCTGATTAAAGTTATTTTTTTATATTTATATTATTTCCTCATAAGCGAAATTTATGTCTACAAAATTAGAAGCCAGGAGTTCAAATTAAAATTTACATCAGGAGGAATTATTTTTGTACCCAGAGTCCACACACATTTATATCCTTTTATTTAGCAAAATTTTTAAATCAAAATTTTTTCAAAGCACTTTAATTTAAACTCAATAAGAGAAACTAAAAGTATTTTAACAAACAGAAAAATTAAGTAAAAATAATAAAAATACAAAGCTCCATGAGATATTCAATATATGAAGTTTTGTACCAGATTCTCTCTCTCATATTTTTGACAGATGTTTCATTGTTTTATGTAGTTATTATACTACTATTCTATGTACTTATTAATCTAAAACTCTGTATTGATTTTTACTAAATCTATCTCAGGAAAACCGATGACTTTATTTTAAAATATATTTGGCTTATATAACAAAATGGAAGCTTCAACTTAAGACAAAACACATACTAAAAAAATCTGCACTTCGTAGGTAAAAATAAGAGATTTTTTTTTTTGTTTTACCAATTATTATCCTTTTTTCCACATCTCTTTTAACATAACACGATATTTTTATGTGAAATATTTTCAGTTACACTCATGTATAATGTATATATTTTGCATGTTGAAACTTAATGATATTTTATCAAGATAAATGCAGCGTATTAAATATTTCTATCCCAAGTTGAACCTTCATTGATGAACTCTTAAAAAGAAAGTTTTATAATAAACTCCCAATTCTTTTCTTCTTTAAAGAAATAATGTAGAACAATTCGTGTGACTGTGAATTTTTTATTAGAAGCAAATAAAGTTAAAGTATTTGTGTACTAACTGGTTATAAATAAATTTTAACTGTTTCTTAAAAGCAAGGAAGTCATTGTCAGCTGGTCCTAAATTTCAGATGTTTCATGAATAGAAGATAATTATTAGAGTAATAATATACTACAATGCTTTCAAAAAAATCTTAATGAGCTTTTTACATATAATACCTATAAGTATCTCAATATTGCTTTTATTTTGACATATAACATAAAAAATTAGATGAGTGAGCTTTTACGTGTCTTCCTTGGAGTTGAAAAATCACTTGGGATAATTTACTAAAAGAACGAGGAAGCAACAAAATGTTAAAAAAAAAAAAAAAAAAAAAAAAAAAAAAACTGGGTCAAAATATTGTTATAAAAAAAATATCTATGACTTTGGGTGTAATAGAGTCATAGATTAAAAAAAGAAATCTTATCCTACGTAAATTTATTAAAATGTTTTCGAGTCTCTCAATTAATAACAACTATAAGTATTTTAATTACGGTTTATTTTCTGTCTCATGAATCCGATAGTTTTAAAAATATAAAATTTGCTGAATTACGATCAACTATTCTTATTGGGCCCATATATTAACATAAAAAAAGAATCTTTTACGAAAAATGCAGACCTATACTTAAATAAATAAAAAATAAAAATAAATTAAAAAAATAAAAAATAAATAAAAAACTAATAAATTTGGGATAAAATTTAGTATAACCTTATCACAGGTTCAAGAAAAGATGTTTTTTCCCTTCCCTTAGAGATCTAGCTTCAGCTAGATCAAATCCATGACACCGTGAACCTTAGCGATGTCTACTCATTAAAGGCGATATCATGGAGAAGGTAAAGAGCAGCTTCTGTTAGAACCTGGAGCACCCTATGGTAAGATAGAACACCCAAGGGTAGAAGTCTGACTTTTGCTCAAATCCGGATATACCCCTGGGCACTGTGTCTCCATCAGTCAACTTTTACGACACACAGGAGTGTGGTAGGGGTTTTCTATTTCCCGCCCCTACACGGGAGTCAAGAAAAGATAATATAACTAAGCATATTTTTCTTACCAATGGCTTTCAATGTATCCAAGTGATTCTGATTTTTAAAGACATTCATTCAAAAGATCATCATTTAATATGTAGTTTCAAGTAAAATCAGTGTAAAGCCTTACTAAAAAATATTTATAATTAATTTAATTTTTCTCTTAAATGTAATTCAGCATACTGAATCTATCCTTGTCAAATATAAGTTATAAAATTCAATTGTGTGGAATTATCTATAACCATCAACTTCGGATCTGACATTGTTAGTGGCTATGTTCTTAAAAAGTGATTCATATGCGTACCATACTCGAACATTCATATCGATATTTAAATTTTTTAGTATTGAATTAACCGATTCCTTGATTGAGAGAAATCTTCGGGGTACACACACTTGTCATGCATACTTGACACAGCAAAACTGACTTTTTTCCCCTTTGCTATACGCAGTTGTAACGCACTGGTGCTTACTAGCTAGTGTCCGCCTCTTATCATCTTTAGGATGACATATCGGATAGCCACCATCAACCTTTTTAACTAATATTTATTTATGTATTAAAAGATTTTCCAAGCCCGTGAAACAACACTTGTTAATTGCAAACTCTTCACCTTTCCTGATTTCACTGGGCTCCTGCTCCAGTTTTTCGATCATTTCTTCACGTGAAATCGTCCAGGTGATTTCCATGTTTTACGAAAGAAATATTTTGCAGCGAATGTCTTTAATTGCATTTTTGTCTTTCCTCTTACTTTAATCTTCCAACCACATATGTTTTGCTTACGCTCCTGTTGCCTGTGAAGTTCTGCTTAAAACATTTACACGACCATAACCCTTCTATTGAATTGCATGTTCATTGTAACAATCGCATAATAATCCGGAAAAAATTAAAGAATCACGGAATTATTAAAATTAATCACGGAAAAAAATTAAAGAGTCTGTTTTTAAAGTATTGTAGCTTTATTCATTAAATGTCGTCATTTTTCTGTTTTAGGCATCTATGTTCACGGTGACTTAGTGGTAAGATGATGTTCTTCAAGGTAAATATTCACGGGTTTGGTTTAGTTAATTTTGAACAACCAAAAACATGGGCTTTTCTTGTCAACTTTCTTCATATACTTTTATCAGAATGAATTCGTAATAATTTTTCGCATTTGTTCTTTTGCTACCTGTAAATGCGATACATTATCTATGAAAAATCCTTCATGAAGACAATATCTGGTTGTTTAAATATTTCACAACAATTTCGTTTACACGAAGAGGAACTAATTGAATAAAAAAAAAAAAAAAACATTTCCAAGATAGCTCAGATATATTTGATTACCTCTCTTTCTTTTTAGATTTCCTCAATTTTAATCTTTGAATTTATTATTATATTCATCTGCATTTAGTTAACCTTGTCAAGTGCTACAATTGTACACTTCAGAATTCAGAATTCTAATTTGATTCTAATCACCGTTACACAAACAGTGACAGTTCTTTTTACCACGCACTCATTTATAAAATTGATGACTAAGATTTTTCTTAGTCACTGAAAAGGCAATATGTTGTTGATATCTGACCCTCAATCCAAGACAAGATTTAGAGGACGCTATGTTGTGTTTACTCAAAAACTCTGAAGAGATTTCAGTTGACGAGTTATTATGCAATATCACTACACAAAATCATATCTATTATACACATGTGTATGTGCACATATATACTAAAACTAAATTCTCAGTGGCACAACAGCCCTTATATTGTCTAAGCCTACAGTACCCATGTGTGTTCTATTGACCGCGAGAAGCGAGGGTGAAGCATACATCCCTCTTAGGTGGTCATCCAAACGCGAAACACGCTTTTGTATAGCTTCGAAACATTATTAATTTTCAGCTTTATAAACCCACAGAAGGGAAGAAATGATGAATCAAGTTTGCTTAACCTGAGGATCAATCCTCAGACCTGAGCATTGTAAGTGCGATTGGTCTGTTTGTCGCTCTACGATCATTTTTTCACACGAAGATGAATTAGACCAAAACATTTACTAATGGATTCCGAAATACTATAAACATCCAAACCCAAGGTGGGATTCGAGAACACGAATTATTGAACCGAATGCAAGAGTGCTAACTATTCAACTATTAGTTTGACCATTGAAAGCGAGAAGTCATTGAGCCTCATGTATATATTCAAAAGCATTGACAGGAATGCAGTCTTAGGAGTGGATGATTTCTAGTTCAATCTCAGCAATTGTGAAAGTAAGAATTCAGAATGAATTTTGTTTTCTACTTTGTGCATGCATGACTTTGGAATGGTTGCTAGTTTTTCTTTTGCAAGACATGAATACAATCTATTATCAATGAAAAGTTTACTCGAAAGAAAACCCGTGTTGAATGTCCAAATACCTTGCAACAGCCCATGAAGTATTAGCTATGTGATGTCAACATTTTGTTTTAGGCTAACCACCACCTAATGGTAGAACTGAACAAAATGAGATGTATTTTACATTTTTGCTCCCAGCACGGCCATCTTTAGGGTGCATATATACTGGTTATCATAAATTAAGAAAAAAAAATCACAAAAATGACGATAACACCAAAAAGTTATGCGTGGAATTTAATACGAATACGTATTATGCAACACCCCAGTGTGGAAGGTACAAAAAAATAAATAACCAGACAATTATGGAGTTCTAAAAATTATCTTATGTATACAATGAACAAATAGAAGGTGTAAGTTTGGTATAGGAAAAGTACCTTTAACATAGAGTAGGATTCCCATGAGAAGCAATAGAGCACATTCTGCGATGTTTGATGCTCTCACTTATGCGGTCTATTAATTTCTGCAGGACGTGCGAGCAATTACTCTTCTAAAGCAGTTGAAAGCTAAAGTAGTCGTGGCTAGGGTCCTAGGAGGGGGATTGAGAGCAGCCACACGTCGTCCTATAATGTTCCAAATATGATCGATTGAGTTAAGGTCCTGTGATCGAATTGGTGAAGTCTATGAATCGCAGACGGACACGCATTCAGCGATCAAGCCTTTTCTATCTGTTTTTTTCTTGCCTCTAATCTCGCAGTTGCTCGCCATCAAAATTGATCGGTTAAATGATGCTTGGATGCCATTGTTAGAATTTCTCTATACTAGATTTCTAATCTCAGACACGCAACTACAGTTGCCGCCTTGCTCTGAGGCATCCATTTTTATGATGCTCCTAAATGACGTATTCCAACAGCAGCGCCATTATTTTGTGTAATGTCATTGTTCAACTACTCTCTCTTACCAACATATTCAAATTTTATTGAGATTGCCTTGTTTTTGGGATAGTTATCACAATTTTTGTGATTTTTCCTTAATTTTTGGTAACTAGTGTATATGGAGTACCTGCTCTCTTCCCTTTAAAACCTGTGAATATGTGGTATTACTTCTCTTTCTGGAAAGGAATAACACGATGAATGTTAAATTGTCCTAATACATTTTCTCACGTGGAAACTTTTCAAATAATGATTTAGTTTAAAATAAACTTTTAGGTCGTAAAATGTAAAAAAATGTGATATTCTCAGCTTTATCCTTTTTATTATTTTTTTTTATAGAAAAATACTTAAAATCTATCTATCGTTTGGCAGCACTGCGTAATGAAAGTGAAATAAGGTTTCAGAATCCTGCATATTTTTGTTAGAAGTTGCGAATGTGAAAGTCAATTTACGTTATTCCCATACCATAGCGGTATGTATTTTCTCCTATATACTACAGAATTTAGTACCTCATTATAAATCTGTATTTTAACGTTAAGTTTATTTTTGGAAAAGTTGAGTTACTATTATGTGGAAATGACGCAAATGTTCTATGTTTAATATTTCATCAATATTTGTTTTATTGCAACTTTACTTTTAACATTGTTATGATAATGTCGCCTAAATAAAATTGTTTTGTCTGAGTTCAATTTTAATGTTTACTGTTCATGAAACTTACTGTTTAATCTCAGTCAATAGAAAACTAAAGAGAAATTAAATCTTAATTAGTCTTTAATTTTGTTAAGTATTTATATCCTCTTTATTATCTAGAGTCTTTTGTTATTTTGCGAGTAAAAGTATAGGTTGTTGTGTTATTGAATTAATGTGTTTAAAGTAATACGCCAGAAGCAAAACTGTAAGCAAAGTTATATTTTAATTTCAGCCAAGTACAAAATCTGAATATTGGAAAACTGGATGGAATTATTTTCGATATTGTATAAGAATATGACAATTCATAAATTCCCTTCATTTTTGCAGTATTTTTATAGATCGTAATTTTTGAGCAACTTTTCTTTCTTGGATATTCATATTGTGTGATAGTTAATTCTAATTAAAAAAATCGCGTAAAACTCATTTATTCATAAATTTTTTGTTTATTATGTTATTGCTAAGATTTTGACTAAAGCTTTAACTTTCAAAATATACGTAATGTTATACTCAATTTCTTTTAAAATGTTACCCCTTTCTGAATTAAATTTATATAGTTAAAGAACTTTTAATGATGGGCAAATTTACATATAAAATTTATTCATACTAATTCCATGCTATCATAAGTAACTCTTAAATATCAAGTATTGATGTATATTTAATTTGTTCTTTTTATATGTTAATTTCTTAATTGTCTTTTTCCCTATTGTGAATAAAATTTTTAATTTTATGAAAATTGATTTCATGGACTTTTCTTGAAAATGGCATGTGGATATAGCAATGCTACACCAGATCCACAAGCCATTTAATCCTCACTTAATTTAAGAAACAGTTGGGGATTCCTAAATAAATCCTCTTTAGTAAATCCCAGATACAAAAGAAATTGTTAGTGGATAGTCTGGTTGACACTGCATTTACAACAGCTAGAAAGCTTATGTTTACCATCATGTTTAAGGCCACAAAGATGGCTGAATATGTAGTTTGATCAACTCTTAGATTTTTGAAAGAATTGTAATCACCAGAACCATCACTAAAGTATCCATGATGAGCAGATAGAATGCTCTATATAGCATGTTTTTTACTAACAGAATTCTTTTTTCTTGTTAAATCCTTTTCTACCCATATTGCACTGAATTAATAATTATAGATTTTTTGTCGTTAATTGATATTTATTTTAAAAACATATAGAAATATTTTTATCTTGGAATTTAGTTCAATTAATGTTAATTTAGTGATCATATTTTAAAATGTAACAGATTCAAAATGTACACAAAAGGGTTATATAAACTGTATAAATATTGGTTTATATTTAGAGAATGAAATTTAAAAATCCTACTGCAAAATATTTTCACTGTCATTGAGCACTGGCAGTGAATAATAAATGTCATTTGTTATCTGCCCTATCATCTTTCCATTATATTAGTCTTACGGTGATGGATGGTTGTGCTTCATAATCTATTTAAAACTCATTCATGTTATCAGATTAGCTAATATATGCTTAAAAAACAACCTTTAGGCAAAATCATTCACTGTTATTATAAAAACCATTAAAACTTTTATTAAAAATATTCTTTTAATGTTTATTTTAGATACTTGCTTAGGTATGACACAAGTTCCTCCATATCCAGGCTTCAAGCCTGAGCTTAACAATCCCTATGGACATGGTTATCCTCAACAACAATATGTGGCACCTCCAGCACAATTTCAGCCTATGCAGCAAAATTATCCTACTACTGGTGCAGGTTCTCCTCAATATGTTCCTCCTCCTGCTGATCCAAGTCATCAGTATCCTCCTCCTCCTGGTGGTGGACCTGGTAATTATATGTAAACATTAGAATCAGAAGAAATTAAAAATTTAACAAATGATTGGCTGAATACTTAATTTGCAACTAATTTTAAAACTGAATAATACATATTCATTGGCTAAATATTAACTGACATTAAGTGGGGGGGGGAATCCAAACGTGTTGTAGTTAAAATTGAATTTTGAATATGAATGAAATTTATAGAATTTGTATATTATGATAGTGTTGAAAATTGTATAATTTTCTTTTAAGGGACTAATCCATATTCTATTATAAGTTCTCTTCTTCTTAGAGTTGGTTTGTATGTCATTGGGTACCTCTACTTTAATCAGCATTCTATTATAAGTTAATAAAAACAATTTTTTTGTAATTAAAAATCAATTTATTGGTAGATATATTTAGTATCTACAATTTGAATTTAATAAAATGTTTTTACAATTTTTGCCTCAAAAAAAAAAAAAAAAAAAAGCTGATGAAGTGATAAAATCAAATAGATTTTTTTTTAAAACTAAGATTAAAGAATATATATCTGCCAGAGACATTGATTTATTATAAAAGAAAATTATTTTTGTACCTAGTTTTGTATTTAATTAATAATCATTTTCTAGAGTTGGGAATATTTATGTGAGGCATAATAGATTATCTGTAAAAAATTAAGAAGCTTTTTATATATGATTTTTAGATATTTAGCTCATTACTTTTAATTTTGAAAATTTGTATAAGTTACTAGGTAAACAAAGTATTGTGAATATATGGAACTCTTATCAAACACCATAGGCTGAGTTGACAGCCAAATACTTAGCTGTCTTGCCATTGCTTCATTAGTTTGTGCATTTGCATCCAACTGGATGTTTGTAGTGGCTTAGAATCCACTTTAATTTGTAAGTCTTAGTTTAATTTGTCTCCTTCAAAAATATTGTTGAACAACAAGCAAATCAAATACCATAGTTCACATTTATAATGAAATGATATTTTGAAGAATAAAAAAGTTCCAGAAACATTTTTTTTATTTTTATATTTAAAAAGAAAAGTACAATGTAATAAATTTTATTTTGTCTTTATTTTTAAATTTTTTAATATTTTGAAAGAGGTGTTAAATTTTTTTCGACTAAATCATGATAAAAAAAAATCACATTTATAAACTATTTAATCTAATATTTCTCAAATATAAATTTATGTATACATGCTATTTGTGTCTAGTATAATTTCATCTTAAACTTGTAGAAATAAATTTCAGAAATTTTAAATTACTGAATACGCATGTTTAATGAGTTGTCTATTTCCTTCATTCTATGCTGTTATTTGTTACATTTATATAAAGTAAACATGTGCTGGTAGCTGAATGGTTAGCACCTTAGTTCAATAGTTTATTCTGTGCACAGCATGAACTTGACTGTTTGAAGTGGTTTAGAATCCACTTTAAACGGAATGTCTCGGTAGAATTAGGTGTCAAGCGTATTAACGAACAATAAATCAAACCATAAAATATGTAGTTATATACATGAAATATATGTAACTAATCTTTAAACTTCATTAATTTTATCTAATAAAGATATTATTTTTATTAGTCATTTACAGTAATTTGAAGAAATTATACCACTACTACTGTACTTTCTTAAGAAAACCTATGTAGTATACATTCAATATAAACTTAAAAAAGACATCTGGATTTATGATTTTATTATTATTAATAGTTAATCTACCTAGTCCTGGTAAACAGTTCTTAATGGAAATGCATTAGTCTCTGTGTAATGTATATGTATATAAATTCTCATAAGTTTTTAAGGGGACTCATTCCGCGCCATATTGAAAATCAACTGTAATGTTAAGTCTATGGAGAAATTTAAAACTATATTTCACGAGTTCTATTATGACTAGACCTTTACTTTTTGTGAGTTTCGATTGTTCTTAAGAATAAAAAAATCTTCTTGTTTGAAATTTATTTTTAAAATCGTTTTAACTATTTTTAAATTGTCTCAATATTTTGAAGATATGCTTAAAACATTAATAACTTAAGAAAGATAAAGAAATCAGAAATTCTAAGAACAAGTGTAATTAATAAATTTATTTATAAATAGCTGGAAAAAAAATCTTTCGTTCCATCTATGATAGTTTTTTTTAAATTTTGATTGAAAAAATCTTATAATTTTTCTTAAAAATTAGCAATGCCCACATGGCGGATGAATACTTGGTTGTTTCAGAATCAATCCAAACACTTTCTTACTATAGTAAACAAGCTCCTCCTCTGTCAAAAAGTTTCGAATTTGGGTTTTTGCAATTCCAGAAGCTAATGTGTGTGTGATCCCTTCCCTCATGCTCAATGAACTCTGCGGGTGTTCTCAGCTTTCGAAGTTAACCTTTTGATTCCGGCATCTTCCAGTGAAAGAAAGGGGCTTCGGATGTGAGAGGGAATATTTCCCCCTTTACAAAAAGAGAGGGTCATTTTCTATTGAGGATTTCACTATGACAAATTCTGAAATTATGAAAAATAAATAATTATATACATATAGATAGATGTAAACAGATAATAAATTACATTTTTTTTCATGCATAATTTCTTCTGATTTTGATGTTATTTCAGATATAAAGCAGATAAGATTGCTTGGTAAGTAAAAGCTTTCTTTCCGAATCGGAATACTTGATGGTTTCGATGCTATTCAGTACAGTAATAATGAGTAAGGCTAATAAAATTCATTAGTCTTACACAATTCAAAATTTTAGGAAGCATGTCCCTTTAATTGGTTGTTCTTAATATCGGAAAGTACAAAATTGTGAAATACCTAAACAAATGCGTTGTGGAAGATTCTTACCGACTATCCCAAATATCACTTTTAAAAATTCAAGTATGACATCAATGCACTAAAATTAAATCTTTATTTATAAGTATAAAATATATTCTAGTATATATAAAAATGTATTCAGTGAGTCACTACAAGCAGTTTTAGTGTACTGAAAATTAAACATTTTATATGCATTACATTCAATATATTC
>JAPDSC010063787.1:0-26866 GCA_026290005.1 Latrodectus geometricus | reverse complement strand
TTTTTTTTTTGATAAGTTTAATTTGTTTTAATGGTTTTATACTTATGTAATTGATCCTGGATTTTATTTGAATATACAAAAATACAATTTCAGAATTAGATCGAACTCTTAAACTTTAGAAATATAAAATTTCCAACTTTTCTTTAACTGTCCATAATACTTTCTCTAAGCTATTTTTAGTTGTTTTCTTTCTTTCTGCTAAATATTTCATGGAGTACATCTTTTTATATATTGACATTTCTTTTATTGAATTGTTTTCATTTTGAAATGGCATCCATTAAATCTATTTAAATCGGCATATTTTCAATCCTTTCCAACATATGCAAAATTTCTCATCTTTGTAAACCCTTGTATTAAGAGGTGGTTTTTTTTTTTTTTTTGTTTAAAAAAGAAAAAATTTTTGAATGAGAATAATCCAATGGAAGTCAAACATTTTTGCATTTCTTAATTGTTCTGCAAATCATGCTCAAGTTACTGAACTATATTATTTTTTAAAGGCAGTATTCTAAAATTAAATACTAATATTGTTCCTTTCCCTATTATCAGGTAATAGTGAAGTTCTATCGCTTTAAGATAAGGCAAATTACAAATGTCGCTATGTGCGCACTTTAATTAGCATAAAGCTACCTTCAGTATTTATAGATGATGTATAAGACTTGTTCATGTGGGAATTTTGTAGATAAGTTTAGTTAGTGTGACTCTGATAAGAGATTTAGTAATGAGATAAGCAAGAAGCGTGTTTGTTGTACAAGTACAATTGGGCAAGTACAATCTTGTTGTACAAGTACAATCTTTGTTGAGGCATGCCGAAAAATATGCTTAGTATTCGGAGACAATGCACTACACAAAGTTGGCATAGTAAATTCTTTTCAGGTAATAAATTGCTTCGAAGATGCACCACGATGGATTGTGTCAGCAGTCTAATGGTCATCTGAACAGTGCTACTGAAGGTGATACTTCTCAAACGTCAGAAACTTGCAATCAAGTTCCACATATCTGATAAATTAAACAAATTGAGAAGGGTACGGAAGCTAAGCAGTGGGCTGTTTTATGAACTTACTGAGTGTAATAAACTCCAAAGTTTATCAATCTGTTCAACACTTCTTTTCTACCAGAAAAACAAATCGCGGTCTTGCTGGACAATGCAAGACCGCACATCACAAATTTAGCTCTTAATGCGATTGCTGTCTTAGAATGAGAAATTAATTCTTCATTGTTCCTATGCCCCTCAATATTTCCCCAAATGATTATTACTTGTTCCATGCTCTCGGGAATCCATGCAAACGAGAGGATTCCATGATACTGAAAGATAAAATCCAAAGTAAACCATTATTTTGATTATTAAGACCAATATTTTATTACAGTGGTTCACATGAGCTTATATCACGCTGGGAGAAAGTTTGCTTTAGTAATGGTACTTTCTTCAATGAATGAAGTCCGTTTTGTCATACTATTTCTGCGAATGGAATTCTTTTTTTCCCACAGCGACAAAACATTTTTGGTTACTAGACTAAATATCAGAACTTTTTATAGCTCTGATATTTCAATACGAAATGCTGATACTATTGCTTTTCCTGTTTCTTTATCAAAATTCTAATATTAAAATTTTGAAAAAAATGAGAAATCGCTTCAAAATATATTCCAACTTGTCCTTTTAAAAGAATTTAAATTTTCAAAATTTGGCAAATATTTTAATTTTTTCCTCTGTACCATTTTTCTAAGTCCTCTTACTGAAATTACTATTACACTCTGGCATCACAGCCCATATGGGAGGACAAGGCCTACAATGCTCATATCTATTTTCATATGCGAGAGCCCTGGTGTGCAGAGGTTATCTCCTTGTTAGGTGGTCAGCCTTACACGAAAACCCTCAGTGCTAAGTTCTCAAACATGCTTGTACTCACACACAGTTTTATCGACTCAATGACTGGATGAAAGGCTGAGTGGATCTTTCCCAACTCGAGAATGGACCCTGTGCTTAGCGAGCGAGAAGCATTAGTAATATGCTACCGGGCTTCACACTGCAATTTCTATTTAAGGTTTGATATGAACTCAATCGTGCTACTTCCTATTAATTTTGAGATTCAAAATTCACAGCCTTTGTTTTGGTTTTTAAAGTGCAGTCCGAAATTTACTTGGGTCTGAACTACCTTTATCGTTTTTCCCTTTTTAAATTTATATTTTGTGCTCATTTGTTTATATATACATACTAAAAAATATGTAATTTATTGATATAGCACACAACTGTGCATGTACCCTTTAAAATCCAAAATACCATAAAAATTAAATAGATATCTTCCTCCTTTCTATCATTTATAATTTTTAAATGAATTTAATATGAAATTTTTAACTTTAATAAACCTGAGAATACAGAAATTTGCACCACTACTTCTGGATATTCATTTATCACTTAAACTTCGGAAAAAACAGATATTACAATGAAAAAGTGCATGCGGTATTAATTATTTTTTGTCTTTTTTTAAATAAAAAAACATTCAAATGGTAACTGATATATTGCCTAAAATCTAAATCAGACAATTCATGCGAGAAAAAATTGTATTTTATTAAAAAGATATTAAAGTTTTTAGTTAATTATAAAGCGAAATGATTATATATTTATTAAAACTGCTTAAAATTTTTCCAATGAATTTATGAGGAGAAACGCTAGAAGCATTAAAACTTAATATTTACTATGCACAGGCTTTGAAATTAGAAAAATGGAACATAGGAAAAAAGAAAAATTCAATCAAATAAAATCATGAAGTGACATCAATTTTATTTACGTGTTCGGAATGCATATATAAATTTATTTTTCCCTAATTCAAATTTAATTATTAAAATATTTTTATTCTAAATGTTGCACAAGAGAACTTTTGTTTTCTTTTGCCCTGCTCTAAGAGTCCCCAGAACCAGTGCAACAAAGTTACGTTCCAAAAACTTATTAACTGGTAATATTTCCATACAAGCAAAATTTTGTTTCTCTTCTCAAGGAAGTCAAGAATATTTATTCCAGATTTTAAACTGAAAGTTTAAATCTTTTAATTTTTCATGGTTAAATTATTAATTTCGCAGTCTTCAATAGTTTTCAGAATCGTCTTATTTTTATATTCGGATGGCATCTTCAACAACTTCCATTTATAAATGTTAAATATCTGCAAAAACTATATCAAAAGAGCCATCGATTTATTTAACAAATTACAATTTAGCACCATTTTCATGTAATTGAAGCACATTTTCTATTTCTACTGTAGACATACTGTACTACATTTTCTTTGTACTGGTTCATGCCTTCCAACATTCAAAACGATTTTCCAACATTCATTACGATTTTTTATAGCTTCTCAGTGCTTTTAATACTTCCAGTGAGAAAGTAAATGCTGATGTAGGACTTAACAGAAATTTGCTCCCAGGTTTCATTGCATTAAATCGTTTAGATCGAAAATTCGCTGTAATTTTTTTAAATGTGATGTGTGCGTGTCTTAAAGGTTGTAAATAATACATTAATTCTGTGGTAGGAATAATGAGTTTGACGTTGTTTTTGCTCTGATCTTATGAGTGATATAAATTATGATGTGTTTATATTAGGTTGGGGAAAAAGTTATCCATTATTTTTTCGGTAGACGTCTGTAGTGATCGCTATCTCGTGAGGTATCTATCAAACAATTTCAAATTTATGCTCATTGGAAAGGTGACATTTGACACTAAAATATTCTCTTGCGGTTTTTTGTTTGATTAATTCAGTTATGAGTACAAGGTTTCAAAAATAGAAGACAACAAACAGAAAATTCGATACATTTTAGTTTTTCTTTTATAATGGCGAAAATGCTAACCAGGTGGCTGAAATTGTGAAAGGTGTTTATCGTCCTATATATGACTGTAACAACCAGTTACGCACAATTTTGGTTTCGTCGATTCCGTTTGGGTATTTGAATGCTAAAGATGCACCTTTCAAGGGTACAACATCGTCGAGAATGTCTATAAAGTACCAAAAATTATCAAACTTGACAGCATGTCAGCAGTCGTAGCTTTGCACAGAACCTAAAAATCTACATGAAAACTGTTTTAAACCTTTTAACAAAGCGAATCTGAAAGAAGTTACAAAAAGTTCACGTAAAAATAATGGATTTCTTTTTCCCCAAACTAATATTATTTATTCATCACAGATCAACTCTATAAAGTTGTGAGGGAATCAGGAATAGAATAATAAATGAGTAATTTATATTATATATTTTTTGTATAAAAAAGTGCAATAGTTCATTATTGCTTTCAGTCTTTATTTTAAGGTGATTTAAATTCGCACTTTATTATGTTAGAGGGAAATATTTATTAAGTTTATAAGTTGTAGTAATTTACATTAAGTTTAAAAGTGATGTACTATGTGTGTAATTTGCATGTGTAAAGCATGTGCTATGTTTTAACAAACATTTGTTTTAATAGTGTATATTTCAACAAATTTCTACATGACTCCCAAAACGCTGATAAAAATTATGTATAAATACTGACTTTGACTCACGTTTCAAATAAAATAAGCTTTTTACTTTTGCAATTATTAATAAAAAATTATATTTTCAAATTTGACAAATCGTATAAAAATTGGCAAATAAATATACTTCTCCTTTGAATTGGCAGCTGAGCACATGGTTTTTATTCTATCTCTATATATCTACTTTAAATTATTACTACTATTAATCTTAAAATTATTACTATTGCCACTTTAAGCCATTTATTGGTAAATCCACTTTATACTGTAAATTCGAATCTATTAGTAGAAATCGAATCCATTAGTAGAAGTTTTGTCTCATCATACAGAGATAAAACGAATTAAACATGACGTATTTATATGACAAACCGAACAAGGTACGCTGTAAACTTCCGCAGAATATTTCCTTCCTTTTTATCATCATTTAAAGGAAAATGGAACTTAAAGAAAAATAATGTTTTTTAATTGTTTCACAAAAACTAATTCTTAAGAATTCTCTATAATTCGTTATGAAATACTTCAAAAGAAAATTTTCAAAAAATATTTTTAATTGAATAATGTAATGTTTATTGAAAACATAACTTTTGCAAAGTCAAATCATGAGTTTAAAAATCTAAAGTGCTTGTGATTTCTTATAACTTAATGGGGATTAAAAGGAAAAAAAAAAAAAAAAACACTGATAAAGATTATCTCCCAAATAGTTATAAGAAAATTCGAATTTAATCAGGTCCTAAAATGAGTTGTGTTGAATTATATAGGAGTTATCATATTATTAATTATTATTTTCTGAAATAACGAGATTCAGAAAGCTATTTGTCAATAAATGATTAAAAAATTTAATTTCAAATAATGTTGTTCTAGGAATTCATTCAAAAGTTGAGCTAGCAGACAAATGGTGATCATTTTGACCTTTGATTCAACAGCTGTTGACTCTTACCTCGGTTGTGGGTGTCTATAGATGTTTCTTATTAATTCTTAATGATTCTTTTTCATTTTTAGTTCAAAGTAATATATAGAAAGTTATCAAAATAATGGAAACATTTGTGAATAAATTTTTGAATGCGCTTCAATGTGTAGAAATGTTTATATTGCGGCTGCTTAGCTTTATTGAAATTCTCTATTGGATTTTTTTGAAAAGTCTAAAATGTGATCTCTTTTAGGCTTTCAAAGAAACGAAATCATAGGACCCCATGTATCTGAAGAAAGTGTGACCAAAACATACCAAATTTAAAGCATTTCTAGAAGAATGGTATCTGAGTTATGGCAGCATACGCACAGAGCGGCAAAGCAAAATAGTGACCGGAAAGAGAACATCAGTGAAAGAGACCAACGTATATTGAAGTTGATTGTAATATTTAAAAACAAATAATGCAAAATTAGTGACTGCAAAGCTTAATTAGCATCTGGATTCTTTGGTTTTAATGATTACAGTTAAGAAAAGAAAAAAAAAACATTTTTATTAACAGGATATTTACTGTAGAGCATCAATTTCCAAGCCACTTATCACAAATTTAAATGAAAAACAGCACCTATAGTGGTGTCACACTCACAAAAGTGAGATTGATAAATGGAAAAAAGTAGTATAGTCTGACAGATCGTCTTCCATACATTTCTCTATAGCAGGACTGGTGCAGAATCTACAGGAGATTCGAATTTTTAATAATAAAAACTAATATCACTGATCGTGACTGTTTGCTTCCAACAGTCAAGTATGGGAAAGGATATATTATGATATGGGTAGCTAAGAGCTGCGTGTCTTACTTTTCTACAGGACCAATCGTAACTCTTGAAAAAATTATCCGTGGGGAGAAGTATACCCTAGTAGCAGAGGCTTATTGGTATTACACTGGCCATTCACCGGTTTCATTGGTAACTCACTTTTCACCGAATTTTCTCATCGGTCCGAGCCCGGTATCTTATACATGAAACGGTCACTGTTTTTTCTACCGCACATTGTGCTCGACATCGTCATCGGCTGTTGATGCAGTGGCAGCTAAGCGGTAGCCGTAGTATTTACCAAAGAGATTGAAACGAATCATGAGTAGAATAAGTAAAAAGTCTACGCATGCGCGGCCGCCATATTTGAAATTCATTGTGTTTACTATTTCTTTTTCTACTACTAGTACTAGTTATATTTCGCTCTGGAATTAGCTATTATTAATTATATCATTTTTAGCAAGCATTTATAACAGAATATTTTGGTAAGTACTATCAATTCTTTTAAATAAATAACAAGTACATATCTTTAAAATGCCTTTTTATTTAATTCTGTCACTTTGTAGATTATATTTATTTTGTACTGGTAAAATGTAAGTCCGAATAAGAATTACAAACAATGTGTTTGAAATAATATTAATTTTATTGTGTACTTTAGTTTATTTATTGTTTTTAGTTTATGAATATGCATAATATTAATAATATATAGTAATTAAAAACCAGTATTGAAAATTACATGGACTCAGATCAACAATGTAGTGCCACAGTTAAAGATTTCAAAATACTTAATTCTGTATATAATGAGTCAAATATCTTTAGCAATTCAGTACCTAAAGAGAAATTAAAACAATGTTTTTTGAAACATAATTTAACTTGTGTTGCTATAAATGGCATATTAAATGTACTTAAACCTTATCATACAAAGTTGCCAGCTAGAACATTACTCAGTACACCTACTTATGTTTCTGTATCTAAAATTCAAGAAAGTGAATATATCCATTTCACTTTAAAAAACACTATTAAGCAAAAACTCTAGTATGGTTTGAAAACTAAAACAGTCTACTATAAGCATAAATTTACATATTGATAGATTTCCTTTGTATAACTGATCATATCAATTTTGGCCAATTTTATGTAGCATTAGAAAGATAATAGATACACCTTTTCTCATTGGTATTTATTTGTTGAAAAGAAACCTGATATCAATGAATTTCTGGAAGAATTAGTTAAAGATTTAAAAATTGTTATGCTGGTCTTGCAATATTGGGTAAAAACTTTTCAATTTTTGTTAATGTAGTAATTTGTGATATCCATCAAGAGCTTTTATTATTTGTACTAAATTGTTTACTGGTTACTATGGTTATGGTAAATGATATCGAAAGATGACTTATCCAGAAATTAATGCTTCTTTGAGAAATGAGGTGACACAAATAATGATTTTCATTTTACTGGAGAATCCCCTTCTAAAGAGTTAAATATTGGAGTGATAAGCAAATTTCCTTTGGATTATATGCATTTTGTCTTTTTAGGCATTATGCGAAAGTTAGTTTTTTTATTTTTATTTATTTATTTATTTATTTTTTTTTTGTGCAAAGGTATTTATTTTTGCAGATTAAGAAATGCTGATATTTCTATAATCTCTGATAAGCTTTTGAAGTGTGTAAAGTTTATTCCTATTAAATTTAAAAAAAAAAAAAAAAAAAAAAAAACAGCCATTTAAAACACATTGATCTTTGGAAGCTACTGAATGGCGACAATTTTTTCTCTATACAGGACCAGTTCTATTGAAAAATATGTTATCTTAGAAGTAATACAACTGTTTTCTCTTGTTATATTTTTCAATATGAATACTGGTCAATGAAAAATTTCTTGCAGAATATTTTGAACATGGTGGCTCTTTGCTTAGAGTCTGTTGAGAAGTGTACAATTTTGTATGGCAAAGAATTTATCACTTACAGTATCCATGCACTATCACATCTTATTGAAAATGTAAAAGGTATGGCCACCTAGATAATTTTAGTGTTTTCCAGTTTGAAAATTATTTAGGAAAGCTGAAAAAACTTATTAGATCTTCAATCTACCCCTTTTTCAAGTGTATTTAAGATACAAAGAATTAAATGCTATGTAATTAACAGATATTTCAGAAAATTTTGAAATTATAGAAACAATATCTCTTAGGCAATCATCATTAATGTATACAATATGCAAATTGTATGTTTGAAATTTAAAGATATATAATATGTGTTTATATATTTTTTGTAACAAAAATTATGTTTAAAATTTTTACTGTAAAAAATATTTAAAAAGAAATAATTCCAGAGACCTGGTTTGGGTTTCATCTTTCTTGGAATTTTTCCTGACATAATATAAATTTCAAAGTAATTCAAGCAATCTGAATGGTATATAAAAAAAAAAAAAAAAACAAAGTTTCTAAATAAAAATATTTGATAGGTAAAAAAGCATTAACATGGTTAGTTGGGTTGAGGAACTAAAACTTATGTTGAAGTTTATATTTCTAATATTTTGTTACTATTTTCAGCTGACTTTTGAGCATCCATTTTCCACCCTCTAGAATGTTATAAATTTGATAACAGGTTAGTATTTTATATTTAAACTATTTAAGTTTTACTGCTTATAGAAATTTTAAAAGTAATATAGTGCAATATGAAAACATCATTAAATTCAAATGTAATTGTTTGTTTATAATAATTGAATTTAATCTAAATATTTCAGAATCGTAACCATTGTACTAATTATAAGAATACAATATTTTATAACTTCCTGTTTTAATTTTTAATTACATTTTTTTTTCAGTTTATGTAGTGTTTGTTACTTACAGTTAAGGAAAATAAATATTTACTATTTTTTGTTTATGCTTTGCTTATGTAATTTTTAAAATGCTAAGTTTATCATTGGATCAAAAGAATGATTGGAGTATATGGATTAACTTTACATCTTATCTTTCTTAGTTTAAACTTTAATTTCAATAATATTTTAGCTTTATATTTATTTTTCATTACATTCCATGTAAAGTTTAAAATTGTTTTTTTACAGAAAATTTAATATGAATAATATCAATTATAAAAATGTTTGAAATGTTGATCTTACTTTGTTTCTTAATATTACATTATTTATTTGTTTTTAGCTTCTACTCGCCATCATGATAGCCATGTTACAGATGTTGATGTACAGTAATACATTAAAAAAGGGCTGTGTGTATCTGACAGAGGTGGGAAATGTTTAAGAAGAGCCTTACAAAAAAGTCCACTCTAATGTATAAATAAATATAACCTAATGTGTGTGTAATAATATGTAATAAAAATAATAAACCTTTATCTTTTGCGAACATTTTATTTTTGTGATTAAGTTTGTAAATATTGAAGTTGAGAGTGTAATAAATATTAAAATAAAAAGTGCAAAAACGCATACAAATAAGAATATATATATATACATTTATCTGAGAATATAACTGAATTTCTAATCTTATTACAATAAAAAATTTATACTTATTACTAAAAAATTTGTATCTCATTTTTTTTATCACCCTTAACTCTGTAAATATTGCATTTGAAAATTTTAAGAATATTCATGTTTAAGTGAACTTTTTTGCTATTTATATAAAATTAAAGAATATCAAAAATGAATTCAACTAAGACCATAGATATAAAGTAGTCTCTGTTCTAAATTAAAACATAATGTATTTTAAATCTTTCAAAGCCTGTAGTTTAAAAATGTTCTATGATAATATTTTTCTGTGTATCAAATATATTGGAAGAATTTAATGAATGACTTATGATTTTAATCTCCATTTTCAAAACTAAATTTCTAAATGAATTTTATGACCACTTGGTAAAATATAAATCTTATAAAAGCAATATAAATAATAAATTTTTTCAGACTTATACAATTAAATTTCAATTGGAAATTCAAAATAAATAAATAAATAAAAATTGGAAAATATTTACTATCTGCTGATTTAAATTTTATTTTTCTGAAATAGGAAATTACTTTAGGGGAAAAAAAAAACTT
Source organism: Latrodectus geometricus (assembly GCA_026290005.1). Lineage (NCBI taxonomy): Eukaryota > Metazoa > Arthropoda > Arachnida > Araneae > Theridiidae > Latrodectus > Latrodectus geometricus. The sequence goes on along the minus strand of JAPDSC010063787.1, from coordinate 16,641 downwards.
GATGAATATGATCTCTAGGAAAATTTATTGAATATCATTAAAAAAAAAACAACTTAAAGTTCTAAAACTGAAGTTATATGTTGAATCTTCTAATTTTGACATTCAATAAGTTATTGAAAATATTGGAATGTGTCCAAGAGTGAAAAAATATTAGATCTACAAAATAAATTTAAATTTCATTTATAAATATTCTATCCAATTTTTTTAAAGTACGTCTTTCAACACAAATATTGTCAAGCTTATAAAGCAAAAATACATTATCGTTAAAAAGTTTATTAAACGATAGTGTATTTTTGATATATAAAAGCAAAACAACAGCTTTGCTATCCGAGTAGAATATAAAAATGCATGGCATAGTATCATCGCATCACTCACTGCCTTTTCATCGAACCCAACGTAACTCATCGGCCCATTTGCCATAAACTCATCGCACCGGTCACTTCAATTCACTGGGGAGTGATACCGCCGCCGCTCCCCGATAGAGGTGACAAATAGTGCACTGTTCCATGCACTATTGCCGCGCAGGGCCCGGTGAGTATTCATCATCCTGAGGCGTTTGCCCAATGACCGCCCACCGTTGAATTGCTACTAGGGTAGAGAAATTTTATCTGACTAGGGCATTGGAGTTTAAAGAAATATTAGAACTCTGGCAGGGATTATAGTGTGTATACAAGAATTTGTGATTACAAGTGTGTATACTCTTTGTGATTACAAGATTAGGCTTCTTAAACCATATTTTTAAATAATTATTACGTCGTTGGAGACCTCAGTCTCATTTTGGTTTAATAATAAATCATTTTGGCTCAGATAATTTTGCCATTTTTTTGATAAGTATTTTAATATTGGAAACAAATCTCAAAATTAATGATTAATTAATTGTTAGAGTTTCTTAAGTAAACTGTTCTTGGAAATCTTATAAAAGTCTCATAAAAATACACTGTCATAAAAATACACTCCAGTCTCATAAAAATACACTGTATCCTCAAACCATACTTGATTTAGAATAATTTTTGTTTTAGATGCTTAAAAAAAATTAAATTACTATTTTAATAAGTATTTCTTCAAAAATCTACACAAATTACTTCATAAGATGGATTACTATAGAAAAATAAAGAGCAAATCAAAAATTTGGAGCTGCTGACTTTGTTGAACAGATAACTTCAACCATATGTGGCTGTATTCTATTTATAAATGCTTCATGAGAATAAGTCAAGGAGTTTGAATGGAAACAAATAATTGGTCCTCGTAACAAGTTTATCATTTGTTATGTAAATTCTACCTGAATTTAAGTACATATTGAGAGTAACTCTTCAATAATAATAACTTAAGCACAGAAGCAATACTGTGAAGAGGACCAAATTATCTATAATTTAGTCCTCTTCACAGTATTATGCATATAACTAAATTATCTAAAATTTAGGTATATGCATAAGCCGTGAAATTTCTAAATTTTGTGGTATCAAGTGAAAACAGATATTTGATTAATATGTTAAAAAATGGAAGGTTAAATTTTATCTCGTCTCTCTCGAAACAGAACCCTACTATTTCTGAGCGGATATAATATTTTCAGTTAGAGATCAATTAATATATTTATATCTATTACATCAAAGTTAGATAATTTTTGTATGAAATTATAAACAGTAGGCATTATCTATTGTTATTAAGGCTTAAGATTTTATTTATTCAATTTATGAATGTATTTTTACAGATTCGATTTCGTTTAATCATACTAAAGTGTTTGAATGCGTTGTTTAATATTTCAAAATATGGATTAGAAACTTTTTTGAAAAAAAAATTAAATCAAATATTTTTCATGATGATGAACATTAAGACTCAAAAATATTGACAATGTTATTAAAATCAAGAATACCCTACTCAATAATTAAAACTTTCAGCTGGCTAAAAAAATAAAAATTAAAATATTTTTAACAAAAAAATAAGAGCGTTCTTCCTATTAATTTGTTTAATATAAAATCTTATAAAATTGCTTGATTTAAATGCTTATTTTGTAGGTTTGTGCATATTTAATAATTGATACTGCATTTCTTCCGGGTGTAAATATGATTTCTAAGGTTTTTTTTTAAAGTCATCTTTCAATAAACAAACCATATGATGGTATAGTGCAGGGATGGCCAAACTTTTGAGATCCGTGGTCTACTCTAAATTTAAAAAATCGAAGGTGGTCTACCAATGGCAGAAATAACATATATGTTTATGTATTTATTTTCGGTAACAGAAAAAATGGTATATTATCTAATTTTTCTAAAAAAAAAAAAAAAAACTTAGCATTTACAAAATAAAAATTTACTGACAAAAATAATCAAAGCATTCATACATAAAAATTGACCATCCTATTCACTTTGTTTAGTAGAAATTTGACACTTTATATCTGCGACAAGTTTATCATATTGTGGTTGATACAAGCTTATTGCAATGCGTAAGCACGAAATTAAATGTTCATCTGTTAAACGCGACCGATGTTTAGTTTTTATGGCGTTCATGGTTGAAAAAGCAAATTCGCAAAGATATGTCGATCCGAAGTATGATTTCAAATACAAAATCAATTTGTAAATATCTGGAAACGTTTCCTCGGAAATTAATTTCCAAAAATCAATATCACTAGATGCTCTGGATTTAAGAAATATATCGCATCGTAATTTAATAATTCCTTCCTCGACCGTGACTAATGTGATATCTATTAAATGTCCTATTTTTTCAGATACTCCATCGATATTGACATTTTCATTAAATGGGGAAATATCATAAAATTGAGTACTTCTTCCAACTTAAATAAGTCAGTGAATCTTCCTTCAAATTCTTCAAACAAAACATCTAAGTGTTCAGCGAAATCTTCGAAGTCTCAGTTTGGATTATGGATGCACTCTTCCTCCGTGTTTTTGAAGTTTATCAATTCGTGTTTTCTTAATTGAGACCCATACCTTTTTATAATTTCTTTAAAAGCTTTAATCGCACTCATCATTTCTGTTAAACATTTTTTCTTTCCTTGTAGATTTAGGTTTAAGTCGTTAAGTTTTGCAGTGATATCGCAGAGAAAAGCTAGTTTCAGGAGCCATTTCCCATCTTCCAATTCAGTAATGTGCTCTTCTTTTATTTGTAGAAAATTTCTTATTTCTGGTAACAGAATACGAAATCTTTTTAATAAAGGAACCACGACATAGCCACCTCACGTCTGTGTGCAATAAGAGATCTCCGTACTCTGATTCAGTTTCTTCCAAAAGCGCCCGACATTTTCATCTCTGAAGACTTCTTGAACGAATTGAATTGACGATTTTAAAAGCAATTTGCATTATATTTTAGACTTTAGTGTTTTTGAACACAATACCTGTTGATGGATAATGCAATGATAGCTGGTAAAACTGGCAATTTCCTCATCATTATTGCATAAGGCAATAAAACCAGTTCGATTCCCGACCATTAATGGAGCTCCATCTGTTGTAATAGAGACCAATTTATATATTGGAAATCCTGTCTTATCAATAAAGTTTTTAAATGAATTGTAGATATCTTGTCCCCTCGTTTGTCCTTTCAATGGAATTATAGTTAATAATTCTTCTTTTGAAGTCATATTTTCGAAAACCATTCTCACAAAAAGGCATAACTGTGCAATGTCACTAATATCTGTGGATTCATCAAATTGAAGTGATAGGAACTTACAACTTTTAAATCGTCATTTAATAAATTTTCCAAATTATTATTCATAGTTTCAGTTCGTCGCATCACAGTGTTACGCGACAAAGAAATATTTATTGACGATATTATTTCAGATTTGTTTTCAAAATCGTGGAAAGGCACTTCTGCTTTAACGAAAGCTTCTTTTATCAATTCTCTATCTTCGAATGGTTTTTTTCGCTTTATCAAAACTTCTGTAATTTTAAACGACGCCAATGTTACTGCTTTAGCTTTGGTGCCTGGTTTCGTAAATACCGATTGCTGTAAATGTAAATTCGACATTAATCCATGCACTTTAACTTTTCGAAGCTCACTGCCGATTTTAAAGTCTGTAGCGTATTTTAAGTGCATGGTTTTAAAAGGTCTTTCGACGTTTGCTTTTTGTGGTAATCCCACACTTGAGTTACATATGAGACAAACACATTTCCCTTTCACCATAACAAAAAAGAAATCATCTTCCCACTCATCGTGATAATGGTATGTTTTACTTCTCTTAGCACTGGTGCCTGGCTGAGTCATTTTGGACGGGTTGTTGAAAAACAAATTCAACAGTTTCGAACAACAGTTTGAACATTCAACAGTTTTGAAACAAATTCGTATCAGTGCGGTAGGAAGCGAGCGACCTGCCACGTAAGACGATTAACTTAGAAGTGAAACTAAACGGCCAGAAGTGACGGGTAGACTAGATGACTCAGCTCGTCGCTATCATGCACCGGCTACTGGATATAATCTAAGCATCCCACTTTGTCAAATTGTTTCTATTTAATTCCACTGTAAAACGAAAAATTCAGTGCCTTACTTTGCACAGTTTGTTTTAGGTTTTAAAGCAAAAACTGTAGTAAATTTTTATTTTAAATAATTCATTAATTCAATGATATAAGTCATAAATTAAATTGTTAATATCCAAGATCACTATCGGGATGGTCGCGGACTACCTAAAATGTCTCTGCGGTCGACGTCTTGGCCATTCCTGGTATAGTGTGACCATAGAGCTAGGAGTAGCTCTATAAGTGTGACGTCTCTCTTTCAGAAAAAAGTATTTGCTTACCATTCTTATATAAAATTATTATATCATTGATTCATTCTACAAACAACTAAACTTATTGGCAGACCCTTTGTGTTATGTGTAAACAAACACCTATGGCGTCTGCTACTATTAGCAGTGAAAATATTATTTCCGGTGACTCTATTAAAAAAGACAATAAAATCACTAGTGAAGATGATTCCGAATTACCAAAAGATTTTGAACCTGGAGCTTCCAGAATGTCTGTACTTTTATCTACTGATTCTTATGAGGAAGAAAGTGTTTCAAACGAGGAGTTTCAGGACTTCAGCCGTAAAAATAGTTGCATTAGTGAAATAGAAAAGCGGGTAGCAGGTGTGGATCTTGAAGACAATCTTTCTGAAGATACTCAAAGCAGTGACAGCCAAAAAAGCAAAACAAATGTAGTTACAATATATAATATGTTAAAATATTATTTATTCCAATGAGTAACTTAAAAGTATATCTGCATGCTAGAAAGTACTGGCCCGCTTAATTATATAATAATATAAATTATAGTTTTATACTAAATTATTTTTCATCATATTTTCCTTTTTCTGTATAAAATGTTTTTCAAGTATTTAGACTTCAAATTTTTCATTCTGGAAAATAAAATTGCTAATATAGTTCAAGCTAGTGTTACTGAATATATTTAGCAATTGTAGAGATATTGGTACAGATTTTTCTACGGGGTCTTATTAAAAGCCCCTAATAAATTTTTAAGAGCTTTATTAGTTGTAAATTATTTATCAAATTTGATTTCAATTTGTTGCACTAATCAAAAGCATTTAAAATCTATGCTTTTTCTTTATAACCTTTATCAGTTATCTTTTGTATAAAACGCTTTATTTATTTGCTTCTTATATTAAACTGTACTGTTTATCAACTTGTAAATGTTTCTGAACTGTCACCATTCCATTTTGGATAATTGACCAATTTGTAATGATTTAAAACTGGACCTGTGCAGATATACATCTAAAGAAGAATAGAGTGAAACAAATTAAGTAAATGCTAGTAATATTGTTAAAACTCCATAGAATGTTTTTTTTTTTTTGCTTGTTTTCGAAATTTGGATTTTAATTTAATAAATGATTAATTAATTGTAATCTGATAACATTTAATCTTTAAAACAATCTTTATAGTATTATAAAAGTTAAGAAACAGTATGTTTTCCAATTTAGTATGAGGAAAAATTATACAATTAAAAATGGCAAAATATTGAAAATCACTGCAATTTTTTGGTTTTATTAAAAAAATGACTGTTGTTTTATCAGCATATATATTACAGTCACTAGCAAGTAATTGAAAAATTTTATTGGCACATAAATATATTAGCATTCTAATGCTAATTTTAATAGTTTGAGTAATTTATGAAAGCTGTTATTTCTATTATTAATGTATTATCATTTTAAATATTGTTTAGAATCTTTTTCCAAAATGCATTAAAATTATGTTTGTATGTCAGGCATAAAAGTTTCAATACTACTGTTACTTCTTAATACAATGCATGAAGTATCATTTGTATCAGTATTTATTGCGAATGGTGTTTGATTCATGAATTGATGTTTATTTAACTTAAATAAAATAGCCAATATGAGATTTTTTTAGTACTTGCTATAAAACTTTCAGGGCTAATATATATTAACATGAAATCCTTAAGGTTGATTTAAATGTTGAAAAATATACCAGTTAATGTTTATGAAAAATGTTCCTTTTAATTAATCTTTATGATATTAAATCCAGTTAAGTAAAGTAGGCTTTTAACAAATCAACCTTTTTTAATTATTTTTGATTGTTGAGTCACTATAATTATATATAATAATTCAAAATTGATGAAATAGATGGAAATGATAGACAATTTTTTAAAGCTTATATATGAATTACTGAGCTACTAATGTTTGGTTTAACAGTCTGTAGGTTTTACTCCCTTAAGTTTGAATGTTTATATTCCCTTTAAAATGAAGCACCTGATCTCAAATTAAACTTCATGTTGAAAAAGTGACTATAATAATTTAGTTATGAAAGAAAATGAGTGGATTTCTCTGTCAGAAAACATTTCACTGTCCTAAATCTGAAAAACACACTAAAATAGTTGATTTTGAGGTTACTCCCAAACATCTTTGGTGTTTGACAATAACCAGCATAGTCACAGCTATTTAATAACTTCTTGGTGCAATTTGTGCTATTTTAACCCATGTTTCATAAAACATATCTGGCTAGTTATAACAGCTTAAGCTGTAGTAGTTTTCACAGTGAATGTTAGTGATGACTTATAATTTTATAATTAAGACTAATAATTACAGACATAAAATAGTTTTATTTCAGAAAATTAGAAGAGTAACTCTATTTGAAAAATGATATACATTATGATTAAATCCCTATTCAATGTTCACCTTGCTATTTTAATTTTAAATCAAAAGCTTGCAAATTGATAACACACTATATTATTAACGACATTAATTGGTAAAACAATATGAAAGTAGTTTCAATTAAATACAATAATTATTGTGATAGCAATATTTTTCAAAATTCAAGTATGTGATAATTTCATTTGATACATTTGCTTATATCAACATTTATTATTTTCTAATATAATTTATATTATTATTTCTAATATAATTTATTATTTTCTAATATAATAAAGCCTTTTGTTTATTTTAAAGTTGGAAACAAAGAGTGATACAACATCAGTACATAGTGAATTATTGTCAGATGATTTTGGTGAAGAATGTGATGAATTGAATGATCCTGTCTGGAAGTATCAGAAAAACCACATCTTCATTTTAAGTGAAGCTGGAAAACCTATTTATTCAAGGTAATTAATATAACAGTATTTATTAAAAAATTAATATATACATTTTGTTGATATATTAATAGTTTTATTATATTAATAGTTTTTCAATCATTCTTCAATTCAGTAATTTATGGTTTCGATTCTCAATTTTGATATTTGTAATAGTCAGAATCTATTTCAAGCAGTTGATTCCAGTCAAATTAGGTCTTATGCACTGTAAATGAACATAGGATTAATAAACAAATCAAATCAAATAAAAATGATTTAATAAAAAAAAGGAATTTTTAAAATAGATTTTAAAAATAAAAAATGAATTTTTAATATATGAACAACATAGTTCTGACCTTTCTGAAGAAAAATTTGTTATTTTATCTAGTTTATAGCCTGGACTTCTAGCTGAATCATAATATAGTGCATCAGAATTCAAGTTATAAATCCGGGTTTAATTCTCCTGTGTGAGCACAAATTAAATCACATACACACACACACATTTAAATTAATTTAGCAAACTAAAAATTTTACAGTTAAATGATTATTTAAATTTATTCCATATTTGTCTTTTTTTTTTTTTTTCTACCAAGAATTCCATTTTATTATCAAGAAAATGCTTGAATTCGTTTTCTTTTTCAGATTTTCAGAAATGATAATTATTATCTATTACAATGTTATGTTGATATTATTAACCCAATACTTTGATTCTCATAGATTGTTATTCTAAATAACTTTTAATAACATCAGCATTTAGAACATTAGATCTATAAAAATTAAATTTCAAATTATATTTGTGGTATGTTAAGTGTACTAAATGTATTTAAAATTAAACATAAACTAAATTCAGTTGTGAATTTAGTTGATGCTTACTTGAAATGATATTATATTTATTTTATTAATACTGTTTTTAGCTGGTTAATCAAGAATGTATTTTACTGAAGTTTGCAGATCATTTCTCTTACTTTTACAATATTGTTAATTCTTTTCTACCAATCTGTTTTATCATGCATGTCACTTGTAGTTTTAGTGTATTATCAAGTGTATAATGATTTTTACCTCATAATGTTACAATATATTGGCTATTTTTTATATTTTCAAATGAATATTTGAAATTTGTTTCCAACTATATTTAATTTTTTTGATTAATTTTTGTAAAAATCAATTTTCATTCTATTGTCAAAGTTAATTTTCTTTTCACTAAATGATCATAAGAATTTTAATTGTTAAACAAAAGTAGTTGTGAATACTTAATGTCAAAATTCCTGAAACATTGATACAAATATTATGTTTATACAATGCAAAACTATGATTTTTCTAAATGATCATTATCAATGTAATATTTTTAATCAATAAAGATTTGTAATTCTTTATGTATATAAGATATGTTTACTTTTTTAAAATTGTATTAGATTAAGGCAATGATTTTTGTAGATAAAGTTCTGATGAATTATTTATGAGTGTGTGAATTTTTTCTGAGATGTTTGAAATAGGAATATTTTTTAATGCTTAACCAACACATTTTCATATTATATAATGAGTTTTATATAGTTATCCTCTGTGAAATCACTGCATATATTTGTAATGATAAAAATGTCCAGAAAAAATTAGTCCAAATTTTGGATAATAATGTCAATACGAATAGAAATATGAGAATGAAATGCCCAGGAAAACATCATAGTTTTGCATTGTAAGCTTAAGATTTGTATTATCATTTCAGAGGTTTTGTCATCATTAAGTACTTAATTGCAATGGGAACAATATTTTATTTGAATTCAATTGTAATTATATATTGAATAAATACATATTTACCATGCATACAATATTTCTTTACTAATAACTATTTTTCTTATATCAGCTAATTTCTTTTAATAATAAATTCACTTGTTTCTTAACAATAAATTTTTTTTATTTCCATTTCATAAATTTAAGCATAATTAATTTTGAGTATCTTTAAAATGATTTTAATATAAATTTGGTGAATTAAGAATAATTTTGTGAAGAAACATTTTATAAAATGTCACTTATATCAAAGTCTTTCATAATTTTAAATACCTATTGCTATTAAAATAAAGTTACTCACTTTTTAAATTTTTTCAAAATTTAAAATCTTTTTTCATTTTAAATTTTTTAGCACTTTTTTTAAAATCATTTTTAAATAAATGCATTTATTAATTTTTCACTGTAATAAAATGTGTTTATCATTTTATGTCATTGGAACATTTTAACTGTTGCTTTGATATTTTAAGTTAATTGTTTTCAGGTACTCTGAATTAGATATTTTGAGGTATTTATTGATATTACATTATTCATTAAGTGCCAAGCTTTTAAATGACTTATTGTACCCATATATATGCAACAACAAAAATATAAATGCATCAATATATTTTTAAAAATATTTATTCTTATCAATGAGATATGTGATGCTTTGTATTTTAAAATAAATATTTATCACAATATCTGTAAACTATCATAAACATATAAAAGCTTCTTAAAAATATAAAAATTTTTAAGGGAATATGTATAAATTTTAGAACTTTTAATTAAAAAAATGATTTATAAGTTATTTGCAAGGAATATATAAAAAAGAAAGGTAAATCCTATTTGGAAACAGTATTATTCTAAAAGTTTTTATACAAAGCACAAGAAACCTTAATGCACATATTTACTTCAGTTTTGTTCTGAGAGGACAAGTACTTGATTTCCAGTTTATTATAGAAAAGCATAATTATCAAGATTAATATGCAAATATCAGATAGAAAAATGAAAGTTTTGTGTAGAGTCTTTGTATCCAATAAAGGAGTCTTTGGTAAAAATGATTGTGGAGTAACAAACTGCCATCATTCAATGAATCACTGATAAGCATTTAAAATTTATTTCTCTAAAATTATAGTAGTTTCTATTTCTATACTAGTTAGAAAAATTTTCTTATGTTTAATATTTATTTAATGGCAAATTTTTACATGCCTCCTGAAAAGAGGGTGTGTCATATGTAATTTACCTCATTCAGTAAATTAATCTAAATATTTGCTTATTTTTTATTTAAGTATCATTTATTAAAAATTGTCAGCCTGTTGAGTAAAAGCTAAATATGAAAAGCATGGATAATATCAACACAATATAATTAAATTTACTAATATCACAAATCTAAAATTATATATTATGTAATGTATTTGAATTTTCTTGAAAAATGCTTGTTATTCATACAATAGTTTATTTTCTATCATTTTAACTATATATTATATAAGATACCAATTATTTGTTATGAAAGTTTTCATAATATAATGGTATGTAACCTATAATAGTATAAATTAATAATATGGAGAATATGGTTTATATTTTACTCAGAAGGTTTTTTAAGTTATATAACAATTATTATTTAACATGATATTATTTAAGGTCTTATATGCATAAATTTTTAATTTAGGCATGGTAGTGAAGATCATCTTGTAACTTTAATGGGTGTAATGCAAGCACTAGTATCCTTTGTCCAGAGTAATGGTGACATGATTCGATCCATTCACGCGGGAGACAGAAAGTTTGTTTTTCTTCATCGTATACCATTGATTCTTGTTGCAGTATCAAGCTCAAGAGCGTCTGTGCCACAGCTTCTTAGCCATTTGACTTATGTATACAATCAAATTGTTTCTGTCTTAACTATGTCTAATCTTAATAAAATATTTGAGAAGAGAAGTAATTTTGATTTGAGAAGACTATTAGGTGGTGCTGAAAAGTTTTTAGACAGACTCTGTGATGTATTAGATAATGATCCAAGTTTTTTGTTAAATGCTGTCAAATGTTTATCATTGGACAATTCAATAAGAGAAGTGATTGGTCAAACTCTAGCTCAGTATTGTGGTAAAATAAAGGTACAGTTAATATATATATATTTTTTTGTTTTAAAATGTTAAATTTTTATATCATTTTACTGGATTACTCTATTATCATTTTACAAGTATTTTCTTTTATTTACATTTTCTTAAAAGTAAATTTAAGCAGTAATAAATAACATGAGTTTTTTTATATCTATTTTAATAAAAGAGTTAAGTATTTATTATCATAATTAAAATTGCTTTGAGTAGATTAATAAATGGCCACCTTAATTATTTTCTTTGATAGTGGAAGAAAAATTCACCCTTCTTGTAAAAAATGCTATAATCTTCCAATTTCATCAGAGCAATTCTGGGTTGCATTAGACTTTCTAGGGAATTTAACATGCAACCACTTATTAATAAACACTTTCTGGAAGAAATAAGAAAGTTCTTGCCATTTTCCCGTTGCCATTGAATGAAATGAGAATAAGTAATCAAATTAATGTATAATGCGTTGAGATACTGGTCAGTGGAAAGTAATATTATTGGTAGTTATAAAAGCTGGTCCAATGTGCACATTCATCAGTTGTAAACTCATATAGTAGTGAAGAGAAATGGAGGTGTTGAAGGAACTCGTTCAGTGTTTGCTTTATGACTTCAAAGTGGGCTTATCAGCTGTTACATCAGGTTGCCAAACATGTCAAGCATTTAAGTATAGTTCTGTGAATAAATGTACAGTAAAGCACTTGGTTTCACAATTTCAACTCAATATAGATTAGTTCCTCTGCACCCACACAAAACTATACTTTGTGTCTGGTGGACTAGTTGTTAAGTGATTCACTATGAGCTACTACCAATGGGTCAAACAGTTACTACATATCTATACTTATAGTGATTGGAATGTATGCAACAAGTATTGCAACAGAAGGAGCCAGTTCTGGTTAATTGACTTGGTTGAGAGACTTCCGCCCTTCTTACACCACCAGAGTACCACCTGTTCCATTCCCTAGACAATTACCTTTGTTGAAAATCCTTCACCAATGAATCAGGCTTGCACCAAGCAGTCATGGATTTCTTTGCATCCAAAATCCTTAAGTTTTACCTCACTGATATTGTACAACTGGAGATACATTGGCTAACCGTACTGGGTGTCGATGGTGCTTGCTTTAAAGACTAACAATAAGCTATACTTTCTGAAGGTCATTAAAAAATGGCAAGGAAATTTTGTTTACCTTATAGAAACAACCAGATTTTTAATAAAATGAATAAGAAAAATAATATGTACTTAATTTATTAAATAAATGAATATTCTGAACTTCTTGTGTAGAACTAAATAAGAAGATATTTATATTACAAAATAAGATGTAAATTATTCCACATAATAAAATAGAATAACATTGGATAAAATTAGGTTGTGAATTAAAATTTATCTAAAAACTTAATTCTTTTAAATTATTTTTAATTATGTATTATAATAAATTTGTGGTAAAAAGTAATTTTAACTAAAGAATTATAACTCTTTTCTTTTTGAACATTTGTTTCTATCTGCATTATATAAATGGGTTTAGTTATTTATATAATTCAAAATAGAGATAATTATTAACAAATCTAGGTGGATGATAAATTGGAAAATATGATTTTTGTGATATTTATTTTATTTTTGTAATTAATAATTGTTTGATTTATTTTATTTTGAAGTTTGCAACATAAATTACTTCAATATGTATAATTAATAATAGTATTTTTACATGAGAATACTTGGTTTTTGTTTCTTCATATATACTTAAAAAGTTTTGTTTAAAAATATATGCATTTTAAAGACTACAAAATGATTTTAGAACTTTTATGAAATGTTTTATGAAATGTTATATGTGTTAAATGTTATATGAGTCAATAAAATATTTAATAATTTTCTACAGTATTTCTGTAAAGTATCTTAGACAACACAATATTTCTGTGTAATTGTAATTAAAGTTCACTATTTTCCCCATTTTTCATATACTTTATTTTATTTGGTGTTGTATATGAAATTATTTATATTGGAAAAAATATATTTGTTCTTAAATTATCATTGTTTTAATATTTTAAATTGGTTCTTTGCCAGTGTTAAATATAAAAATAAATTAATCTTTAGATTATTAAATTTTTTAACGTGTTTTAAGCAATAAAAGTGATTTGATTTATCATTGAGAAAGAATTTCAATTATCACACTTACTGGAAATTTAATAATAATTGTCTAAATTCATAAAAATAAACAATAAAATTAATCTTGCTTTTATTTTAAACTGAGATAGTTTAATAAATTATATAAATGAATAAAATTATTATTGTTTTATATTTAATTGATCCTTAAACTACATGCTTGCAAACATTAAAAATGAAAAGAAAAATTTTTAATTTCTAAAATATTAACATATATATAACTGTAATTTACATAAGAATGTAGAAACATAAAAATTTATTCTAAAACGATTGTGTCTATTGACTTATCACTATGCTTTCTTTCTTGCACCATAGTACTTTTTAGGTGTTTGTTTTCTTTTTATCATAATTAAAAATTATTAAAAACATTGATTATCTAAAGTAAACATTGTTGAACTATTTATCTAAAGTACTAACTTTACATGATGTAATTTTTTACTTATTTTTAACTAAACATATTATACATAGTGTCTTATATTAAAATATTCTGTATATATAATGTGAGTTTTTACTAACAGATTGCAGTTTTAAAGGTTTAAGGTATATTCTTCGTGAAATATTCACTCTTTTTATTATAAAAGCTGAAATGTGTTTTTGTGATACTCTTATTTTTAGAAATAATTCTGAGTTATTTTCTCAGAATTTTTAACACAAGTTTATTATTATGATAAACAAGAAATAAAAGAAACAATATGTGTATAAGAGAAATGATTAAAGCATTAAAATTATGTATTTAAACCTTTAAAGTAGTGTAAGGTATTTTAATAGTATGTATCTAAACTAGATGGGTTGTATTCAGTGCGTGCTTAAAAATGTTATTCTAAATTTTTGAGCCAAGTTTAGAATAATTTGAAATCTATATATTTCCAACCAGAATGAATTCAAAAATAGAAATACAATTTTTTATCATCTCTAGACATCTGAAGCTGTAATTTTAAAATGAATATTAAAGAATTTATTAATTGAATTTGTTTTAGTTGAAATTATAGTTAATTTTCTCCTTAGAAATGATAAGTCCTATTAAACAAAACAAATGTTTTTCATTGCAAAATCATTCAATTTGCTGGTGAAAAAATGGAATTCAAGCTGCATCAAAGATGTTTTTGGTATTAATAGTAACTATTTACATTAGTTGGAAGAAAAATTTATTGCTTGTATGCTATGTAGAGTAATAAAATACCTTATTATAAAACAAAGTGATGAATTTGGTCTTAGAAAATCATCATGTAATAAATCATGCATTCTAGTAAGGAGATGAAACTGCATTAAATTTTTATGTGAAATTAACACAAAAATAGAACATATAACAATTAATCATAATATTTTTTTTTATTTTTTTGAAACAGTTAATTCAAAATTTCAAGTTCTGAAGTTAAAATGAATTTAATTTTTTTTATTTTTATGCATATAAAACTATTTTTGCAAGAATGGTAAACATTCTGGTTGGTAAACATTTTTAGAATTTATTTTTTGAATATCTGTATATTTTTATGTATTTCATGTTCATTACAGACTGATTTTGTTTCAAAATTAGTATGTGAAACTTTAAAAAATGTGTACACTTTAGTGTTGTTTATCATTATCTAAAGATTAGCTAGTAAAATCACTAACTTTAATAATTTTAAATTATTTATCCCTTTTGCTTTTCAGTGCTATTTTATGAAAGTTGATATCCAAATGCAATTAGAAATTTCGCCATTTATGTGTATTTCGTTTATCTCTTGTGTATATTGATTATTAAATTAAATTTTTCTGATTTATTTAACATATTTTCAAGAGTATAATCTTTCATACTTCTTCATTACTTAATTATAAATTACTTATTAATTTAAAAGTATTCTTTTATTTTCTTTTTATATTCTTTAAAAACTATTTCCTATTCTTGATTTAAGAATCAGTATAGTAAACCTTTCAAAGAAAAATTGTAATACTTTACTTTTATAATTGGATTGTTTAATTTTATAAGGTTTTTCCTTAGTGTCTTTTTGTATTATCCAACGTTAAAATGTATATATATTTTTTATTTAATATTTGTTCAACTAATATGCAGCATCTATATAATTTTTAATAAATTGATGCAATAAATAAATAAAGTTAGAAACTTTGAAAATTTTTCATTAAACTTATGCAATAAAAGGATTTAAACCAAAAATGAACAATTTTATCTTTGATATACCATAACCAATTAATTAAAAAAATGTGTAAAATGATTTAAAAAATAGGTTGTGATTTTTAAATAATAAAAAACAAGGATTTAAGTTTTTTACTAACCTCAAATTTATATGAAATAATAAAAACTGCTTTGTAAAATTTGTTATTTGCTGTGAATGTCAGAATGTTTCTTTGAAGTTTGTGTTTCGAAAGTGATTATGGAATTGAATGAAAATTATCGCTCTGGTTCTTTATTATCTGCATTCTATCAAAATTATTGCTTGAATGAATTAAAGTTGCACCATATTATACTATGTACACTATATTAATATGTCATGTTATTTGATATCTATAAAAATTGTAATGTGTAGAGCATTGTTATAAGTAAATTCTTATAATAACATGTAATTACATTTCTATTTTTTTAAGAGAACAAAAAACGATAAGAAAGGAACAATTTTTATTTAAAAAAAATTTCATAAATTTTTCAAAAGCTTTTTAAGTTATAAATTGTGAATTTAATTGATTAGTTGTAATTAATAAATATCTTTTTCTAAATATTGTAAAAGGCTTGTGGCAAAATAAATGCTAGCTTTGAAAATTTCAAAGTATGTTTTATTCTTTGACTATATTTTAAATAGTTTCAGTTGATTTTTTTTTTTATTCTGGTAAATTCTCTGTATTTTGGAAACAATCAAATTCAAATAGATAACAAAGTCATCTCAAATATATCTAAATAAATTTTAAAAATATATTTTAAATGGTTTTGTTAACTTTAAGCAATCAAACTATGTTTTCTAAAATGCAGAGAATTTATTAAATGTTAGGTTTTTAAAGTATCTATCAAGATATGTTCATTTAATACATTCAAGGATTATAAAACTAATGTTTGCTTATTTTAAATATATTTTTTCCAGAATATTGTGTTTGCTATTTTGCTAGTGGACAATCAACTTGTGAC
>JAPDSC010063786.1:0-11016 GCA_026290005.1 Latrodectus geometricus | reverse complement strand
CAATGACCTCCTAGTGAAATGATATTTTGGTGGTGGCATGTCACATCTTCTGCTTGAAACTTGCTTTTAAATTACAAATGTTCAACTATGTTTTCTCAAGCAACTTCCTACTAACTGATAGAGGTTCTGAACAAGGTACAGGGAAGTATGTTGGTTCTCAAACTAGTGAAGAGATATTGTGGATTAATGGCCTTCTAACATGTATTGATCGTAGGTATCGAGCTGAGCTAGTAGCCAAATGCCCTCTTGCCTTCTGTTCAACAGTTCGTGGGTTCGAATCCCACGTTAGGCTTGGAGATTTTTAGCAGTTCGGAATCCCTTTTAAAACTTAGATTACGATATAATTAGACTTCACTGCAAAAATTTACCGTTAAGCGACAAACAAACTCAACTGTAGGTATCGAACCTGTTATTTTCTGCGTCTTACACTTAACACATCGGCTATTAATAAATAACAAATTGTCAGTCAAAATATGTTAAAGAATCAAACTTTATTATAAGGTATGCTTTTAGATATTACAAAATCATGAATAAATTGAGATTTTAAATGACAAAAGAATGGCCTCATGTCCATTCATTCAATAGAACGGAGCCTATTTTAATTCGGTCATTTTGTATTTTTTACTTTTAAATTACCGATATAATAAGGGAGAACAACAAAATAAAAAAAAATTGTTTTCACTAGATGTTTGCTGTATTTAAATTCAATTTGGTTGACACTTTTTACACACAACAGCTAATTCAAACAGGTAGTTTTTGGTGGATTCCAAGCCATTACTAACTTCAACGCTCGGAGTAGGAATCAAATCTATTGACTTTAGAATTGAAGGCGATATTGATAATGATTCAGTTCTCGCTTTATTTACAGTAAATTGCTTCCTACATTTACTTCTTACTTTTATTTATTGAAAATTACTTCAATAACTGCACAGAAAATAACAGGTATCAAAGAAAAGTACTCATCTTCTGAAAAACACCTTTATGTCATTCTTCGTCAGATTTAAAAAATAAATCGTCCGCAAAAAGTGACCCTAAGGCAACAAACCAAATCACAAATTCCTTTTATTTAATATTTTATCAGAATGGACTAATCAAAATTTATAAGTTCAGAAGTACAAATGTCCGTTTAATTTAAACGCAATTCTCCAAAATTACTACTTCACTTACTTCTCCGAGACGAGATTCAAGTGATCAAGTAGAAAATAAAGCAGTTGACCGAGAAATGGCCAATGAAATGACGAGCAATTATGAAGCTACGATTGTTTACCTTTCAGAAGCATCACAGATAAATTACTTCCAGTTTCACAATAAAGACATGTGCCATAAATCTTAAAATAATAACATGGCTGCTTGTGATCTACCTTAAGATATGTGACCTTGTCCTTTTTAAAAATTAAAAATAAATTTAATTGTTTAATGGTTTGTCCTTTTTATCTGGTTCAATGTCCGTAATAAGTGGTTTAAATAACTTTTTAAAAGCTTTCTAATAAGTAGGCCATTTAATGTAGGCATACTTCTAAACATAAATAAGAATCAAATAGGCCAATAACCACTGTAAGGCATCGAAAATTACGCCACGTGTTGCTTTCAGGGCGGACTTTTTATAGTGTTGAGTATTGCTGTTGTTGTAGTTATTAATCTTTCATGATCTGGTAACAGCTTGATTTGGTCCATGTAGTCTAATAAAGTCAGTTACTAGAAGTGGAGATGATATTAGGTCCTCTAAACTTAAACCAGGCAGTCTAAGATACGGCAAATTGGAAAAACTTTCTCAAAAGAGGTAGCAAACAGAGGCAGGCAGGAAGCAGCCTGAAATGAAAGCTCATCCTTTAAGATGGCCACTGTTCGACCTTGAAATTGCTATATCTGGTCAACAACCCTCGAACTCAAGAACCTGTGCGCTTTCTACACTACCAGTAGCGAGCCATATTGTCTGCATTTGCCTTTTTATACAGAGTGAATGTCTCTGTGGAGACCGTTTGCCATCATGCCAGCAATTTCATTACCTGAAACATGGAGAAGGGAGAAAGCAGCTTTTTTTTTTAATCCAAGACAGGAGCACGTGAAGGGAGAAGACGGACTGGGCTCCTTCGCCTGTGTGCCTGAGCATTTTGGAATGGCCTTCACGCCTTGTGGTCTATACACACCCGACGGACATTGCCCATTCCGGTCAGGGGAGCCCCAACCCCACGATGAGGCGTCACATAGGACTTGTGGATGCATCGCAAAAGAGTAAATGTAGAAATTCTCCAATCGCAATACAAAAAGCAGAAAAGCAAGGCCTATTTCTTGTTATTCAACAATGACTGGATTCGAACCTGGGTTTGTTTGTAGTTGAACGGACATTTTTGGCTCTCGAGAGCTAATTAGACCTGGATCTACAACTTACATGGATTCTGAACCACTACAAACACCAAGCCCAAAGTGGGATTAGAACCCACGAACTGTTACTGAAGACAAGAGAGTTAACCATTAAGGTACAAACTAGGAGGATCCAACCCAGGACCTTCCACTTCGAAACGTAATTTCCTAACATTAGATCATAATGAACCCAAAGATTTGACTTTTCACTCTACTTTTTATATACAAGAGTCAACTCGATCAGGTCACATAGTAAAACGTGAATTCCGTACCATCAAGTTCGAGCGAGAATTGAACACAAGAACTACTGAATAGAAGACTGCAGTGAAGACACAAGGTCACAAAGACAGCATGATTTACAATAAAAAAAAAGTATACGGAAAATAAAAATAAAAAAATCGATGAAATTAAAAAATCTGAAATGTCAAAATTTTTTAAATATTTTCTAAAATAATGTTCCATTTAAGGTTCCGGGGTTCGAATCATGTCTAATAGAGAAAATAAACAAGCAAACATTACTTTCATTCCTTTAAATAAATGAACACAACTTTTAAATTCAGAAAACACATACATATAATCTTAGATTACAGGTTTAATTAAATATATTCAAATGATTTTTTTCAAATTCCTACATAAAAGTGAACATGTAATATCAAGAATAACTTCACAGGGTAAAAATTTATAAGTAGAAAAATAAAGGGTTAGCAGAGCAAATTACAGGACAAGTAACTAATAAAAAATATTCCTAGATAAATTTTTTTTATTATTTTATTTCTAAGGAAAGATGCTAAATTATAGACATGATCTAAATATGTACGTAGTGCTTTTTGACGTTTTAACAAGAGTCTCTAATGCGAAAGTACCATAATTATATTTTCACACCCATTTCTCTGACGGGGCTCCATAATTACTGAGGAAATCCTAGCAATAAAGACAAGCTGTATCTGTTATTAGTAACCGATTCTTAAGGAGAAAGTGAGCAAAGGTTTTGATTATAACTCGACGATAGATAGATTTTAATTCATTTGTTCTTAAGAAATAAAAAATTAACTGGTTTCTATTTTGTGGTATTTATACTGCAGATTCACAGGAGGTATAGGTGATATATATATATAATCGAAGTTAATAACATTCCAAGTTTTTTCTTAACGGAAGTTAAAATATAGCTTATTTAAATTTAACAAAAAGAATTCTTGATGATTTTATACTGAGTAAAAAAAGCGCAAATTATCTTTTAAAGGAAGATTCTTGATCAATTTACAAAAATTATATTAGTTATTTTAAAACATTACAATTCATTTTTATCTTCTCCGTGAGAAAATAACGTTTCAGTCACTGACTTCCACACAGAAAAATATCACGTTCTTTTACTTGTTTTATTACTGTTGCCAGAAATATTTTTGATAAGTTTTAATCTAAAATCATCTGCGAAAACAATATTTCTAATTAAAGAATATCGAATCGTTAACCGAAAAGTTAATGCATCTTTTATTATTAAAGAAAATTCTTATAATAAAAGATAAAATAAATATTCTACCTTTTATATATAGAATTTTCTTTTCATATTCATTATTTCAAAGGGCAATATTTTGCAAAAATAATAAACAGAATAGTAGACTTTTCATCTATATTTTGAAATAAAAGATACTGATTAGGTTACACTCTGTATTAAATATATAATAAATTATTTTTTTATAAATTAAAAACTCCAAAGTTTATTTTGAAACTAAATTTATAATTTTTCCTGTACATTAATTAATAATTCAGGATTTCAGTAATTATTTTTATATTAGTAGTAATTCCATTTTTTTATATAATATCGTAACAGTAAACTCACTTGTACTTCAATCAAAAACTAAAGCAAACATATGGTCAATCTAGTTTTAATGCAGTTGCATAATGTTACATGAGCAACACTGAACAAATGTTACAATCATATTTTTATGTATAGCAGCTTTTTCTATTGGTTACTTGAATTGGGAAATAATAATGAAAAAAAGATTCATAGATGATTATTAGAAAAAAATATTTTCTCCAATTTTATGAAAATTTTATTCCTATAACACTTATTACTAAATTTAAATATAATTCCGACAATTTCATAAAATTAGTAAAGATTTAATAAAAGCTATATATTAAATTTCTTAAACTAAAGTATAGGGAAAGTGGAGTTAATGCATGGCTCGCTATAATATTTTGAGATAAAATATAAGTGAAGAAGAGTTAAATTTACTCTGTATTATTGAATCTTTTATTAAACAGAAATCGAATTTAACGAAACTTAATATTTTTTTAATTTAAGCTTAACAGGGAAAAAAAAAATTTTAATTGATAAATAAATAATTTTATAAACTTTAAAAAATAATTTTAAATCAAGAAAAAAGTTAATTGCTTAGAATGAGTTATTAAAGCATTTTTCTTAAAATTATCAAATAAAGATAGTATATAAGAAAACATTTCTATTATTTATTTCGCACAAGATTGCAATTTTTCTAGTATGATCTTGGAACTCAGAGTTTAGGTAATTTTCCTATTCTTGGCTACATTTTAGAATTAATACGCGTATATAAAAGTTAAAATAATTTCCTTTAACTTATAAATTTTTCTAATTTTATGTTGTAACTTTTATTCCAGTAAGATAAACTACTTTTCACAATTATAGCGTTGAAAGTGTGCAATGCATTTAAAATAATTTTTAATGTGATAAATTAATATATTTAAATAATATAATTACAGTTATTACGATTCAAAAAGTAACTAAAAAAGATCATGACAAAACAAAGTTCCTGTATTTCAATTAACGCAGTTAGAGTTGGTTCCAGTCCTTCGGGCGCCAAAATTTTCGCCTCATTATGCAAAACTGCACAAGACTGGCGGGTTTTCGACTA
The DNA here is from genome assembly GCA_026290005.1 of Latrodectus geometricus. Classification (NCBI taxonomy): domain Eukaryota; kingdom Metazoa; phylum Arthropoda; class Arachnida; order Araneae; family Theridiidae; genus Latrodectus; species Latrodectus geometricus. Next base: position 5,767 of record JAPDSC010063786.1, on the reverse strand, counting down.
ATGACATTTTTTGATTTTTAAAGCATAATGTAAATTATCAAGTAAAAAACCCAAAGAGAAGATCCAAAACAATGCTGTGTGTGAATTTCAATACACACAAAATTTCGTTCTGAAAATGGCATGCTGCTACCTAATAAAAAAATTCTGCATTGTTTAAAATATTGAAAGATTATGAGAAAAGAAATAAATAATAAAAACCTCTGTAGCTATTATTAAATAATATCATTTCTATATTAATAAATGGTATAAATTATTATAAATTTAAAAATTTAATCAGAAATTTCAACTAGTAAAGAATGAAATGGTTCTACGATTTCCACAAAGACAAATTAGAAAACAAAATAAAAATTGAAATTAAAATTTTTTAAATTATTGACAATTTAGATGTGCTTATTTTAAAATATAATAACTATCAATAGCTCTAAAAAATTTTAAAGTCATATTTAATAATATATTTTGAATTTGCGGCGACTGTTTATGACTGCCGCCGCAAATATTTTATAAATAAGTATCGGTTAGACTATACTTTAGGGTGCCCCTTTGATTCTCGCCAAGTTGTAATCACGATTGATCGCCAAGCTGAGCAAAACCCAATCATATTCTGATTGCAACAAGGCAATTGATTGTTCTGTGCCAACAAAAATCACCAATAAAAACGATAGTCAAATAAAAATCGCCATGTTTGCCAAGGGGGCATCCTAAATTATAGTTTTACCTAAGTATCATATCAAAATAATTTTTGACTGTTTAAATCAATTTTATATCACGTCAAAAATCTATTTTTGAATCCAATAAAGAAATTAAGAGTTTGTAGCCAAATTAGCAGCTTTTAGACATCTTAAATTTCCTGCAAGAAACCTGCAGACCAGTTAACTATGTGTGACCTTGAATCGGTTCAAAATAAAAGACAAAAATTTGAGTAGATATGTACGCATAAAATACATTTCAAATATGTAAAAGTATTCCTAGTAACTAATAACATAAAAAATGAAATGTAACTCTTTTCTAAGTAAATTGCAAGAGTACATACTTTTCATAAAAAAAAACATCTATTAAATTAACGCCATTAAAATATAAATATAATAAAACTCGGTAACACTTTTGATTTCCTGGAAGTCACATAAGCGACACTTAACAAAAATGACAGAAATTTTCTACGAAAACGCACTTTTTAAACAAAAGCAAGCATTGCAGGAAAACCAATAAAGAAGTCCTTCAACTTTTACATAATATTCATCAAACTCAATGGTTCATTGAAGGAATTACGAAGAAGGGGAAAAAAATAATAATTACGTGAATGTTCAACATCGGAAATATTAAACAAAACGTTGTCTTAGATGCTTCAGGAATTATTTTTTTTATTGATTACTTCTCTGTGTGCGTGTCAATTACATATTAGAATTAGATATAAAAAAATAAATAAAATTGTCCTTGTACATCCTGCACTATAAAATAAGCATGAACGTCTGAACCTATTATTAACAAACGATGTTCGTAATAACATAATTGGCAGTTTTAAATTGCAAACTGTAAGTTCATCGTCTGGTCCATGCAGGAAGTTTTCACTAAACTATATCATTTTGCCCAGCACAGAACATAACGTGTATTACAAAATGGCGGACCAACAGGCGAAATATCAGTAAGCACGGAAGAACAAAACGTGAAGTGTTTTTTTGTTTTAATAATTACGAACAGTGTTGTTAATATTCAATTTACATATACAATAAAGCGAGCATATAATATTTATTACATCCATCAGCTTTCATAGGCAAGATAATTTCATCAGAAAATGTAGCATTACATATGTCAAATTACATTCTTTTCTTCCCATAGAAACAAAGTGCTGCCAATAATGACTTTTAAATAATAAAATAATTTCGCAACCGATAATTTAATGATTCTCAGCTAAAGACTCATGAAATTGATTTAAAAAGCAAAGAAAAGCACTCGAACAGCTACACTTTGGAAAATAGAACATTGAAAAATATCCATAAATGGTTATGCTTGGTTATGAATGTATTTTAAATCATCGTTAAACCATTTATGTTAGTTACGAAACAAAATATACGACATATAATTACTGAATTTAATTGAACAAATGTTAGATATGACTAGATTTAACCAATTTTGCCTCTTCATAACTATATTATATTAAAAAAAATAGCATTAGAACGTTCTAACACACAACCATTATTTATTTTCTTTTTTATCCGTATTCTAAACAAATAAAACGTTGCCAATCACTTAAAGTGAAGTATTAATTTAGAAAACATAAAACTCAAACGATTTATAGTAAAATACAATAACAAATGAACATTGCTTGTTCAAATCCGCTTACCATTTCCGTGATCTTTGTCTTTCAATGAAGTGAAGTGAATTTATAAGTTAATTACGTGCCTCCATTCATAATACCTTATTCTTTTTATTTAAATTTTAAGTGATGCTGTGGAAATAACTTTATACTTACGGAATTCACTTTTATCTGAAAATTCTGATAAAATGTTGGCAACTCTGCATAGCTACACTTGAGCACAAGCCCACCCAAGGGCTACTAAGAATTAAAGAGGCATTTTATTTAGACAAAAAACAAGATATATATTTATTTTTAGGGGACCTAGACAGAAGTCCACCATTGCTTTAATCCAGAACGCCGGCATATATCACATCAGAGTCTGAAGACGAGATAAGAAAATGACGTAAAGGTTTTAAAAAACACGATTTATTCGTTGATAAACTTCAAGTGTCGCCCACTACTTGCTCCGCTTGTGGGTGATAAATTATATGCAAAAATCAAGGTTAATTCATCGATATTTTAAGCTATAAGCACTTTCACTACACAGATATAATTTTTAGATTCCTTCCCTTTTAAACATCTGTTATTTAGAACTTTGTCTCACAAAATTTGAAATGTCATCTTAGCGTAAGCAAATTTGTTTGGTCGCTTCGTTCGGTCACATTTTTCATTCTAGGGCTAATTAGAATGAGACATACGGTTTAAAGTGGATTCCGAACCAGTATTAACATCCATATCTGAGGTAGGATTTGAATCCACAAACTGTTGAACAGAAGGCAAGAGCGGAAAACATTCGGCTACCAGCTCGGCTTGCGTAGACAGACATAATAATGTTTGAAAAATAATTTAAATGATTGTTCCTCAAATAACGATTACAAATTCAAGATTTTGTCACGAATGGCATCATTTCTTTGAAAAGTTTATGCATGCAAAATCATCATATGTAAAACAATGATAATTGTAAACATATATTTAAATTAAATACAATAAGGATAAAGTGATCTAGTGTAAATGGTAATGTTAAGAAGGTAGTGGGTTCGATACAAACAAAACCAAAGATCGTAATGCTGAGGCATCTTTGTTTAACCAGACAGTCTCTTTGACACAGTATAGGATCCTTTTATTATTTCTTGAGGAACCTATGCTCTTTAAAAATTCCGTAAGGTACGTCACTCCGCTAGTATGTCGTCGGGGGAGTGAACTCAGGGGTCAACCTCATCACTTTACGGTGGCTCAAAATTATATGGTAAGTATCATCATTTAGTGGCTTCGTATAACAGAAATTAACCGGAAACGAGACCACAACTAACCTAACTAAACAAAATACTGCTTCAAACAAACGAAAGTGATAATCTTACATGAAGTTTGCTCTAGAAAGAATTATCATTTTGATTATGCATTCCTCAATGGTTAATAGATAAATAATTGTTAACTTAATCATTTTTCTCAAAAGAGAAATACCAGAAAAAAGAAAGTTTAATACGTAAATGATATGTCGATTAAACAAAACAATGAAATTATCATTAAAGAATTCAAATATAATAGATTATCTACCTTTCCTTTGTTTCATCTTTTTACAGTCAAACTTTATTGAATATAAAAATATTTACATGAATTTTTTTTAAACTAAGCCTCATCTCAAAATAATTGTTTCATACGGCAAATTAAAATGGCAGAAATTGGGTACACTTGCGCTTTAAGGACATTCAGTTATACAAATTTTTAAAAAAATGATAATTCTAGGCCAACACTAGAAACATTTATTTTAATTAGTAATGAAGTAATATCACAAATTTTTATAAAATGTTTTAAATGTTCTGTATAACTTAAAGAATTATCTTCTACGAAACATAAATCAGAATAAAAACAAAGCCTGATATATATATTCGATAGCATAAAATCTTTTCAGAGACTCAGTACACATTAAAAAAAAAAAAAAGCTAATTCCAAGTTTCCTATGTCCCCATAAATTGCTTAAAAAATAATATGGCCAACAGCACATAACGAAGCAGAAACAGACACAAACTGATTTAGTCTCTATCGCATTGCAAAAGTTTGAATAATAAAATGAATTCATACTTTTGAAAATGCGATAGAGACTATACGACCCATAATAAAAATGTTTAAAAAACTTGATTAGTGAACTCTCATTTACACATTAATATATAGCACATTACTTGATTGTCCAGTTTATCGCTCTATGTTTACAATTTGAAAACGTAGGACCGGCCCAACTGATTCAAGATTTAAAACATAAAATCAAATTAGAACAATCTTGTTCACAAATTGTTGAAACGTAAATCAGAATACTGCAAGCTAGCTGAAATAACAAAATTTATTCCATGTTTATAAAAATATTTAAATAATTTTATCAGTCCACCAAAACACCTTCCAAAACATGAGGCTGCTGTAAGGGAGAGGGTGGACCACTCCTCAAATTGGAATATTGCACTTGCAGTACTACTCTTACCCCGAATAAACTTTATTTTAAAAACCAGATATCAGGTAAAACCCAACTTATACCACCGTCACTAGGAAAAAGTCCAAAGTATGCATTAATGATTCCACGGTAACAACAAAACAAGGGATTACATAAAGGATTTTCCAGTCACAGATTATTGTGTAAACAATATATTTAATCCAAAATCGTTAAAATAAACATTAATGACATAAATTGTATAAGTGATCAAAATAAAGCATTGGTAATTCTACTGGTAAGTGAAGGCAATAGTAGCTTTTACGGCAAGGGCTTGGTAAAATTAGAAATGGACCATATTACAGAACAACTCCAATAGAACTTCTGTCTTCAGAGATCGCGTATCTCGTCATTTTAAACCCTAGTCAAATAACGAAGTCAAGGTAGTCTCGCCAAATATATATATCACCCCCACGCTAGATATATTCAATTATACCATACTAGACTATCCAATTACACCCTAATCTCAAATACAACTTTTAGTATTAGAGATGGTACCACGTCTTTTCAAGTCATAGTCAAAATCAAGTTAATATTAGGTTGGGGAAAAAGAAATCCATTATTTTTACGTGAACTTTTTGTAACTTCTTTCAAATTCGCTTTGTAAAAAAGTTTAAAACAGTTTTCATGTAGATTTTTAGGTCTTGTGCGAAGCTACGACTGCTGACATGCTGTCAAGTTTGATCATTTTTGATATTTTATAGACATTCTCGACGATGTTGTATCCATGCGAGGTGCATCTTTAGCATCCAAATACCCAAACGGAATCGACGAAACCAAAATTGTGCGTAACTGGTTGTTACAGTCATATATAGGACGATAAACACCTTTCACAATTTTAGCCACCTGGTTAGCATTTTCGCCATTATAAAAGAAAAACTAAAATGTATCGAATTTTCTGTTTGTTGTCTTCCATTTTTAAAACCATGAACTCGTAACTGAATTAATCACACAAAAAACCGCAAGAGGATATTTTAGTGTCAAATGTCACCTTTCCA
>JAPDSC010063778.1:0-59294 GCA_026290005.1 Latrodectus geometricus | reverse complement strand
ATATATATATATATATATATATATATATATATATATATATATATATAAAAGAGGGGTTTTTAATACAGAATCAGGCAACAAATAAATGGAAATGAAAAAACAAAATACATACTGAATATTCTGGTCTCAGTAATGGTGATTAAAATGTAAATTCTCAGAAGACAAAAGTACAGTTTAGAAAAGATAGCAAATAGTGTACATGTTAGAATATTTAATATTTCTATATGGATAAAAAATTTTGGGATGAACACCATAATACTTTTTTTCAGCCAGTATGATTGTGGATATTAATATGATTGGGAGAGAGCAAACTTTTATTTTATAACCACTTTTATAACTGAAAGGGTAAAACAGTTAAGTAATGTAACCACATTATTTTATTGTATCTAATAGAATTGATTTTGGGATTAATGCTTCAAACACAAATAAGCATTAAGAATGTAGGAAAAAAGTTTGCAAAAAATGATATTTCTATGACATGGAAATTTTATTGAACATTTACTGAAACTTAAGTATTCAATCAAGCATTTGTAAGCAATTCAGGATAACAGTATGAACAAATTATATATGACATTTTAAATCATATACACATTTGGCATACTTAACAATCTCTATTCATATTAGAAAGGAATTTTTCAATAAACATCGTATGCCTTTATTACAGTACATATTATATCCTGTAATTATGTTCGAGACAGCATGATAAAATTTGAGAACATTTTAATGCCTTTTATAAATTTTAGTGATTTATATTGAAATCAAAACTTATATAAATATTCACTGAATTTCTTCAATTCCCAATTAAAGTTGCAAATTCAGAGCCGAGGAAATGTAGATTGTTTTTATGACATACAAAATTATTATTTATTATATGAAATTTAGAAAAATCTTTAACTATTAGATTTTTTTTTGGGACATAAACAAATAATTTACTTTGGTAAATAAAGTTTGCTACTATGAAAAGTTTTCTCTGAAAGTAGTACTTGGTAAATATCCTAAAAGCCTTATAATCTTAAGCTTTTAAACCTTTAACTAAACCAAGTTGTGCTGGTAAAAAGAAAATTATAATATTTTTCTATTTTTCAGCCACAGCCATGATTGAACCTAATATTTCACTCAGAAATTTTGTCTGAAATGCAAAATTTCCTCCTGTTGAGCATCTATGATTAAGCACAGAATTTGCAGTGATGTTGAACACAAATTTACACATAAGTATTGTAAATTTGTTAGTTATTGATTACAATCATTAACAAATTTAACCCCCCCCCCTCTCTTTTTTTGACCTCAAACTTTTTTCTTATAACTATTAATCAAAAAATGTTTATAATAAATCTCAATTACTTTTAAACACCAAAATAATACAAGTGAAAAATTTATATTCTCAGAATAGTAACAATCATTATTAAGTAGAATAATAATTAGTTAAAGCTGAAGTTTTCTAAATTTCTTACATTTATAATGAATAAATAAAAGGGAAATAATATATAAGTAAAATTACCTCAAGATCTGAAATTTTTCTTCTAGATCCATCGACTGTACTTTTGAATGGTATTTTGAAAGAGCTGCAAGATTTGCCTCCAATAATATCATTAGAAATGTCTTTATCTACAGTTGTTGCTGAATCTATTTTTTCATCTTTTTTTGTTACAGATGTTTTCACAATTTTATCTGAATTAAAAGTTTTAGTTTCATTCACTTTTTTCTTCTTATCAAGGTCTTTTATTTCTTGCAATATAACTAAAAAGGAATTGAACTATCAGAAAGAAAACTTAATATTTTGATACAGATTTGTTACACTTGTATGGCATAATGAAATCAACATGATAAATTTATAAATTTGAAGATTAATCAATCTCAAGATAGGGAAAAATTACAACTAATCATTTTAATGAACAAGGAAATTTAAAAAGGAATAACCTTGAAAATATGCAAATTGGAGAGAAAATAAGATTATTTCTTAGGAAGAAAAAATTCTCAATGAAGGTTTTAACTAAGAGGATTTTAGAAATTTTCACATAAATATTCTATAAATTGGTGACATAAGCAATTAGTAATAAAAATATTTAATAATGCCATTGTGTTTTAAATGCACATCAAATTCAAAATACACTGTTATATCTATGAAATATTCTGTACAGTATACACTAAAAATATTACAATTTTGAAATATGATTTAAAGAATCATGTTTCCATTTGTAATTACAAAATACAGAACATTGGAAAAATTATAAAATACATAATTTTATTCAAAGTTTGAATTATAAGCATAAAGTTTAAGTATACACAAGTCATTTTATATTTAATTTTCTCTTTTTTTGGCTAAAATGTTTTAAAAACTTATTATTAACTGAAATAATTGCTTTCACTAGAAATTTTATACATTATAGCAAGACATTACAAAACATGTGAAATTTTTATAAAATCAAATGTAAATCATAAGAAAAATATATCATGAAAGGAAGATAAAAACAAATTGGTAAAAAACTAATGAAATATTTCTATCAAAAAATTTTACTCACATATGGAGAGTTTAATTTAATAGAATTGTTTTCCATAGTCTGAAATATACACTAATTTTCTTTTATATATTCTAAATTTTTTCATTTCCAATTATACCCCATTTATCACTTATTTAATACAATATTTATTTTCAAGTAACAGAGAAGTCATTAAAAACTTTTAGATAGAAAATTTTCCATTTTGTAAAAGAACTTAATATGAAACATTAAGAGCCACCATGGATGGAAAAACCTTGGCTTAAATAAAATAATAGATTTTTAACACAGCCTATTCATATTTTTATGAACTTCTGATTTACAAACACTCATGATTTTACAAATTAATAGCTGGTTCCTAGTATGATCCCTTAGATACAATGATAATTTTACTTAACAAAAATTTAAAAAAAAAAAATTTTTGCTAATTCAATTTATGACCTTTTTTGTTTATTTTTATAATATGTTCTATTTATTTTATGGTTGAGAAACTTGGATTAACGTTTTCAATGGATAATTTTAACTTGTAGATAACTAACTGCACTATTAATACTGAAATTTTGGATTTTTTGAAGCAATTCAAGTGTTATTTCTTCCACCTAATCTAACTTTCTTCTTACAGCCCATCTAGAGAACAATCAATAGCTTCAAGTATAAATATCATAAGACTGTTTTTCAAGGAGTGACGAGAGCTTGAAATCACTTTACGAAACTGATATTCCAGGTACAATATACATGACAAATTAAGCTTGGAATGATGCTGAAAAAAATTATATAAGTCATTTTGATATGCAGGCTTTATAATTGAAGAAAGCCAAGAAGTTTTATCTGACAATTTGAATAAAGATTACTCATTCATGAACTTAGATAAAGGAACCCACAACTGGACAATTTTTGAATGTGGACTCAGGTGTAATTTGTATGTCAAAACTATCTGATAATTAAATGACAGAGAAAATAATGAATGAGAATGAAAAAGAACTTTCAAATAAGAAGAAAATAACTTCAAGTTATGACCATCTGCAAAATATGTAAATGAATAACTAAAAAGTTGAGATACTTTTTTTGAGGAAAACAATATTGAAATAAGTAAAAAAAAAAAAAAAAAAAAAAAAAAAAAAAAAAAAAAAATTTTGAAATGTAGTTTTGAAATAAGTTATTTAGTTTGCCACATTTTTTTCATAAAATGTAAGTAAGAATTGTTTTTAAGCATGAATTTTATTTTATATATGTTTCTTATACAGTAATCAAATTTTACTTTAAAAAGAGAATAGTTTATTTAAAAAAAGTTAATTTTAAGATCCAATGCTCATTTTTTTTTATTTTATAAATCTTTGATTTTGTAAACTATTTTATTGGTTCTTATGAGTTCGCAAAATTGAGCATTAATGAAATGTTTTAGATAACTTAGAGAAAAATAATTAACACACATATATGAGTTTTAAACAATTCAGACTAAATATAATAAGATGCTATTTGGATTATTAAAAGTTCAGATTAAACAATACTAGCTTCAAAATACATGTCAAATTATTAAAATTGAAATTTTTAATTAAGAAATATTTTTTTAGAGTATTATAGCATGAACTTATTGTTTTTATAAAAACATTTAAGTTGTGGTTTGTAGTAAAAAGCAAAATTTTTTATTTATTAGACTACAAACTTTATTGTTTATTTTTAAAATTAATAGGAGGTTCAGACTAGGATGGTAAGATGTGCAATGTTTTATTTTAATCATAATCATCATATAAAAATAAATTTTTTTAAATAAATTTAATTTTTGTATTTATATTTAAATTTTGGTGATCAAAGTATTAATTAAATTATAAATTTAAATACATTTTGAGCTTTTTTAAAAAATATATAAGAAACTAATTTTTAAAAAGAAAAATTACATTTCATATAAGTTTCAAAATAATATTTAATACTTCAATCAGATAAACCTTTCCAATCATCCGGTGATATTAATTTAAAAAATGTTGATATTAATTTACATGCATAATTATTTTAAATGTTCAAACCTTGCTCATTATTTTCTTTCTTATCTTCCACAGAGCGTTTCTGTTTAATCATATTTTGAACCTCACTTATTTGATGACTAGTATCTCTTGGTTTTGGCAATTTCTCAGGAAAAGTGGCATTTTCTCCAGACCCTGATTTTATGTCAAGAAAAGGAAGAAGGGTGCTACAATTGACTAATAGCCTGTAAAAAAGCTTATAAATTACATCCTTAAAATAAAATATTTTCAGTTAAAATGGAAAAATATACTGTCATTTTAACATTTGTGAATCATATATAATCTAAAGATAAAACAACCAACAAACAGTAGGGAAAACAATTATATGCATGAGTAAGGGTAAAGCATAATTTCTTAGATGTTAATATTGTATATTTTAATTGAATTCCATGGCAAATGATAATTGTTTATATTAATTTAAACATATAAAGAATATACAATGCACTCAAGATCTATCAACGTTTAAATACTATTAATACTATTTACAAATATATACTGCAAAATCAAAGTTTTCTAAAATGAGATTATTTTAAAAGTAAAAAAATGTCATTAATTATAAATAACAAAATCAGCTAAAAAAATTTATTCAAATATTTTGAATATTCTAATAACACTAAATATCTACAAGACATTTTTATTTACCAAAGTATTTTCAATTTTCCTACTTTTTTTACAAGAAATTTTTTAACTGTTTGGTTTGGTAGGTGCACTTTTAATAAAGGTGCATTTTTTAAATCAAAATTTTTGAACAATAATTTCCATGACTTCTTATTCTTTAATAATTTAACCGTTAGTCTATACTGCATATCATAGAATGAAGAAAAAAGTTGTAGCAATGGAAGAGAATTTGTTGTTATTTATATGATATGTTATATTCTACAACAGTCTTTTGTAATGTTGAATTCTGCTTAACTGGCCAATTTAAGCTTTTTACCATCAACAAATTACATTAAAAAAAAGTCAAAATATTTTTGTATGCATTGTATTTTTAAAAATAAGCAATAAAACATACTATATTAAATAATTTCAATTCATTTGAAGACTAAGCCGCTGTTTTCACAATAAACTTTTAAATCAAATTCCCCTAAATTTTTAATGGGTGTGGTTTGTTTGGAGCTGAATGATCATTTTATTCCCACAAGAATTAATTAAACAGGGACCTACAATTTTGAGTGGATTAAGAACCACTAACAATATCCAAACCCAAAGTGGGAGTTGAACTCACAATTTTTTTTAACCAAAGACCAGAGTACAAACGATTTAAATGATATCCTGGTTTTTTTAATGGGATATGATTTTACAAATAGACCAAGAAAAAACTATTTACTGACAAATATATTTTGCTTCATTGAATTTTGGTAGGAAAACATTTTTAGTTTGGAAATATGAGGTGAACATAAGAAAGTTAAATTTCAATAAATTTAGTTAATTTTAGTTCAAAATAAGAAAAAGAGAGAGAATGCAAATACATGATATTGGAAACAATTCCATAATATGTAATTATATAATGAGAAAGTGAACTTTAATAAGTAATAATTTATTGAGAAAATATTTTATAAGCACTCTTCCCTTATGTTTCTCAATATTGCAATTGAATATAAAAAGTAAAGAAAAATATAGAACTACAAATATTAATTTTAAAAAGGGAGAAAATTTTTAAAATGATACAAAAATTATCTTTTTCTTTAAGGACTTACAAAAGATATTTAGAAAGTTACAAAATGAAAAATTACATTAGTTAAAAACATGATTACATGCTAGTTTGTATTTTATAATTTTTCAATTAAAGTTTCATAATTATTATACTTAAATATTGATAATTATCATATTTATACTTAAATATGAGCAAAATTCAATTCAAATAGATTACTATTGTAAGATAATTTATCCATATTTTAAAAAATTTAAAGGCTAGTATTTTAAATAATGTTGATATTCTCATGCTTTGGAAATGGATATTTTGAAAAAGGAAGACATATTTAAAATTTAAAAATAATCTACGTAATAAAGAAGGTATTAACAAGATCTTCAATATTTTAACAAATACTCCATTTATGTCAATGATGTCAGTATTTCTTACAAAAGTAAACAAAACCATAAAATATGTGAAGTCAAATAAAAAAAACTAAGAAAATACATCACAGAACAAGATATCTTAAATATGAAATCAGCAATGGGATTTGTTGCAATTGAGAATTATTATTATTATACAGTTATGTGCAGATAATTATGAAAAAAAATAATAATCAGGTAATATTCTTATTCTTACCACACTATTAGTAAATATTTTCTAATACAAAATTCATTATTTTGAATTTTTGCAACAGATTTTAATTAATCTGCTGAATAAATTTATTTTACCTCATAAAATTTCATATATATGTGGTATTGTGATTATCAATATCACCATTATGTGGTTGATGCCTTGTTTGATGCAGATTTGGTTTGACATGCTGGTAGTTTTATATAGGGTTAATTAAACTAGGATCAATAATTTAAAATGCATTTTGAACCACTATAAATCTTCCCGCTTGAGGTGGGAGTTGAAATAATAAATTGTAGAAATGAAGGCCAAGATGCTAACTATTGATTTAGTATTTCAACTAAGTCTTCATAAATTAACAAATACATTTTTTTAAAAAAATAAATGACTCATACATGAATAAGACAAAAGTTATCCCAGTCTTTTCAGATAAGAAATTTATTCTTCATCTGAACTGGTATTTTCCTATTGTGATTTAAGTTAAGTATATTCAGGAAAACATACTTTATGCATGAGTATGCACTTAAGAACATTATTTTTATTATTTAATGTGATAAGATAAATAATTTAAAATTGAGTTTTAAAAATATCATTGCAATTTTATTAAAGCAAAAGACAATATTTTGAAGATGACTATAACGCATTCTAAGATGAGAGAGAGTTTTTTTTTTGCCAAATTTTTAGATTCCAGAAAATACATTGCTTTGAGAATATCATATTTAATTAAGATATACATACTATTAGTAAACAAGGGACCTTACCTTTCCTTAATTCATATAGAAGATATTCTAGCCAATTATATTGTAGCAATAATATCTCAACTGCTTAAATAAATTACTATAATACAACTGATTTACATACAATAGGACAATTTTTAAAAAAAAAAAAAAATCTGATTGATGTTATTATTATACTATATACATTATGTGCTTGTATGCATTAATTCATTAATGAATTTCGAAATACACAAGTATACATAAAATTTTAGACTCAATAACTTTATGTACTAGCATAAAAATTTTAAAACATTAAAATCAAGGGATTTTTATAAGGAGTGTTAACTTTTTCATGTGAAAAAAACACAGCTTCCATCTCACTTATTTATCTTTTGTTTAAAATATAAAATTACAATCAATAATAAAAAAAGATAAAAGTAAAAATTTAAATTATATAAATGAAAAAATTGCTTAAAAACCATTTAATATAAAATTGTTATTGATTTTTTTTTTCATTCAAGTGTTTTGGGTAAGTTGCATTTTGGAACTATGCAGTCAATAGACTGAAAAGCACTAATTATAAATTTTATGCAAAAATACATATTTTAATGTATAATAATTTGTATTTTCTTAGTTATCAAAGGCTTTACTTGATTGACTGCAGAGAAGTTCATATAAAAGAGGTTACTACAGATAAAAATACTCACTCATTATTTTTGAGATCTAAAAGGAATGACACAATTTGTATATTTCCATCAGTAGTTAAAGCATCATCTGCAAGAAAGCACTTATTTCGCTGGGTTTCCTTAAAATAAGTATAAACTATTAGTTTGCAAACAAAGCACAAGTCATGCATGCTATTTCTATTAAACTATTTTCATTACATTACACTGAATACTTATTAGCTAATTTATCACTCAGCATTTATTTTAACTTGCATAAACTCTAATTAGGTAAGAGAGATTTATAAAATGGATTTTGAATACCTAGAAAAAAATCAAAATTTAAGATAGGATTCAAACCAATGATTTAAAGCTAAATCACTGATTATTTAACTGGCAGCTTACTCCGGAAAATCCAGAAGATAATACTACATAAATTAACTAAAATAAGATATCTGTAATTCATCACTAATAGTGATACATCTTAAAACATAAATTAACATATAGTTTTAAAAGTGTTATGATAAATATATATTTACTGATATTGCAAACCTTAGAAGTTAAGTATATAATACCTTAGACTTAAGTAATACCTTAGAAATGAAATTTTCCTTATAAGATGGAAATTTGACTAAATCCAACCACTTACTATAGGTGCCAAATGCAGTAAACTGGTAGATTACTATGATCAAATAGATTTTTTGTTTGATATGTGTGTTAGTAACCTGCGATTCTGTGACATATTCTGAACAGCATGTAATTTGTTTTGTTTTAATAGCCTTTGCAACTTAAGCGACATGTTTTATTCTAATTATTTCTAAATGTTATTGATTTATCTTTATTGTGCATGGTTCTTCACTACTACTGAAGTGTTACATAAGATTTTGTAAGGTAAATGCCACTGCTTGGCTGAAATAGAAAATTAGTTTTTATGAAAATTGCTGTTAATTACATACTATTATTTCTTAGTTCTTCACCCCATGCTTTGGTATTTTGTACAGGAAGTTTTTTTAAGGTGGCCTCCACTAACTTGTTAATTAATGTCTGAGTTTCCATAAAAATCACTGCAATTTACATTATTCGTTTTAATTTATAGTATGTGCATTCATTAAATTAATTAAAAGGAAATGATTAAAAATTGATTAAGCATGAAAAATAACAATGATAATTATTTTTTATTTGTTTTGTAATATGTATCTTTATATGAAACATGTAAATTAAGTGTCTAGTATTTTGTTATGGAGCATTTTTATGGTCTATGCAGCACCTGGTGTGAAAATTCCTAATTGCACAAAACCTATACCAAGTTGTAGAATATAATACAATAGACTTATGGTGATAGTGGTAGGTTTTATTTTTTAAACAATTTCCCTTAAGTTACAAGTATAAATAGTTACAAGTATAAATAAACTATTTAATCATTTAAGTAACCACCATAAAATTATCGTAATTTATTTCCATATATTTTTGACAATGCCTATAACGATGTTTGAAATTCAGAACATGAATTGCACATTTTAATAAGCAGCTAAAAACTGACAAGTGAAAGATTAATTAGAAGCTAAAGATTAATGTTTTTAACAAAAAAATTGCATTTAAAATACACTTTAAAATTTAAAAATAAAATAAAATGTTTACTTACCATATATGGAGTTATACTGTCACTAACAGTTTTTGTTATTGTGAAACCAAGCTAAAAGAATAAGGTACATTAATAATATTAAAATTAGCTAAATATTTTAAAATAGGAAACATAATAAGACAATAGACTTGAAAAAATTAAAAATGCACTTCTATTTGTCTTGGATCATTCAAAAGTTTAATATTGTATCTTGTTTTCACATAGAATCTTTAAGTTTGTAATTTATCCATACTGAGAGAGGAAAACAGAAAAATATTAACTGATATTAACTGATCCTAACTGATAAAAGAACAAGCATTGACAGAGCAAAAAATATTAGATATTCACAGGGTGATTGAAATTCTATACACATCTAATTTAAAAAAAATAATCATTAAAATAGTTTAAAATTTATAAAGTCATTACTACACAGTTGAGAATAAATTTTGATATTTGTTTATAAATGAAATCATACAATTTGATTTTTTTTATCCAAGTAAATTCTTACACCAATAAAAAAAATCTACTTAAAAATGTGAAAAAATTCAACATGAGTTATATTAAAGCAATGTACATTCATAAAATTTTAATTTTCATGAAGTAGATTTGTTTTACAATAAAAGAATAAATATTCTTAAACAATTTCTAATTGAATAAATTACATACTGGGCAAATGTTTATCAAACAATGTTTGACTAGTTTGTCACACAAGGGCTATCAAATGTGATAATTAAAAATAAAAGATTTAGGAAAAAAAAAAAATCAAGAGAACATTTTTAGTTAGAAAAATTGAATGAATATGATCGATAAATTTTTTTCCCTTAAATTGGATGTGTGGAGAAATTTACTTTTTTTTTTTTGAATAAAAGAATTACAAAAATTATTTTTTGTACTTCTTTTATTTAAGAAAAACCATCTAATAATAATAATAATAATAACTAATAACAATGAAGCAAATAAACTGTATGTACAATTTAATCATCTTTTTTTTTTAAACTATATTAACAATTTACTAAATAATATAATTTTAAGACATGAAACATAGCTGTTTCCCTTCTATAAATAATTCTAATAATATCAAAATAAACTTTTTTTTTTAGAAATTAGTTTTAAGTGTTAGAAAGAGATAAGTATTTAAAATACTTTTCTGATAGATAAATTAAAATTATGCAGATTAAGAAATTTATATTGGTAAACACAGAAATAATTTAAGTTTTTTCTTTTCTATACCTGATATTCAATTTACATGCTTTAAGTGCATAAATTAATAAAAAGGGATAATTTAAAATGAGAAGAAACTACTAATAAAGAAAGCATTCTACATACAAAGTTACATGTTTGCATGGCGATAAATAAATTATAAAAAAAGAAATTCTGTCTGTTAACAATTTATGATTGGTGAACTACATGGAACTATAAATTATATATTAAAAAATGTTACTATTAAATAATAATTTAAGTTTTCAAAATTTTTACCAGAGAAATATATATACATATGAGCACAAATAAAATATATACTATACACAGCTATTTGTAATTTAAAATGAATTCTCTCAATGCAATTGATTTTTACAGATTTATTTGGTATGCTTATGGAAAATTATTCAGATAGAATTACATTTTTATTAAATACAATGCAATAATGATTCAAAGAATAATTCAAGCAATAATAATTAATAAAAAGGGATCATTCAAAATGTGAATAAACTATTAATAAAGAAAAAAAATTTATATTTATATCACAAATTACTAGATAAATATACAATTAAATATCATTTGAAATGTGGATAATGGAAATCTAATGCAAAATAAAAATATTTTGATTTCAGATCAAAACATACATTTTATTTATTTTTGCATAGCTGTAATAGCTTGTGATTACAATGAAAGTGCAAAACTAATTTCTTTTTAATTATGAATCAAATATATGCAGAGGTGCCCACTTATAAAAATTAATACCAAGATTGAAAATTTTAAGTTAAAATATATATTGTGTGATTGCTTCATACAGTTTTATAATAAGATTAACTTAAATTATAAGTCAATGCTCTAAAAAATTTTGTAACTTTTCCTTGACAAATATTAATTTCCTTTGTACAGCTATATTTTTAAATAATAGGCTTATAATTTGATTCATTTTTTTTCAATGTTTTACTATCCACAGACAATTAAGTTACATGAGTTGTTGTTTCTTATTCTACCTTGTTATCTGTTAGTCTAAACCAAATTCATGAAACTGATAAAAAGTCCAAAACAAGAAAAGGGGTTTAAAGCAAGTCCTCTTTAAAGTCAAAAGCAGATGATCAGGGGTAAAATGAAAGGTATTATATTTCCTATGGATGATTTTGATTCCTAGATTAATTCTAAGACATTTCAGGTGTTTACTTATGAATCTTAATAAAGCTGTCTGCAGTACAAAACTACTCTTACAAGTGACAGCACGTTTTGGTTGCTTGTCACCATACCAGTCATGAGTTGGGGGAGAAGAGTAAAATGAAGCAATGGTAGATTTGACTTTTGAACAGAGTTCTAAAAAAGTCAGGACACTAGATAATAAAGCCATTAAAGTTCCCTACTACGGCAAGATATTAGTTGATTAATATCCACTAAGGTCAACATATGAAAGAATCCATTGCAGATGTATGTTATACCAAGATGAGAGCCTTTGCAGCAAGGCTAGAACAGAGATCAAAGCTGTCACCAATATGAGAATACGAGACCAGTTTTGGAGATGCTGGATAGAGCCTTGATTGTCGATTAGAATCCAGATATCTTTATAGTCTGAGCAGAAATCAGCAGCCTTAAGATCTTTAATTGCTTTTAGTTTTCAACGGTAAACAAAACAGTGGAATTAATCATAGATTAGATGAAAGAAAATTACTTTATTGAAAAACAACTTCATTTTCATTAGAGAAACAATCGAATTCTGATTAGTTTTCTTTTTTAGGTGATCTTGTAAATTTTTAAATTAAATATATTTGTACCTTAAATATTTGGCCTTCACAAATATTTGATTATGCTGACACTAAACCATAATTTTCTGCAGTTATGATTATTCATAATGCTGAAAAAAAATTTTTGATTAAAAGTCCTGAAAACAGCCATAGCTTTCATTAAATAAGCTAACATTTATATTTTGGACAACAATCTTGAGTTATTTTAGACATATGACCTTAATTTAAATTAGTTCTGGTTATATCATCTCCAGTGTATAATTTAAAGTTATTTTTTTCCTCTACATTGGATCTAATGCAAAAGTAAATCAATATTTTTTATCAAGTTTTTCATCAAGTATGCAGTTTCTTGATAAACTGTTTGAAAGGTTCATATACTGCATTTTCCTGTATATAATCAGCAGATAATGTGTTAAAAAGTTTCGAATTTCCTTGTGCATATTATACGCCGCCGCATATAATCTGATAAAAAACATTCTCCAACAGAAAAGTTTACAAGAAAGTTTTGAAAGAAATATTGTTTATGTTTCATAAAATAAATAACAGGTGGTACCAAGACACACCTGAGTTATTTCAGTTATAATCAGCTTTCTCCAATTACATTAAAAAATGAATTCGGTTTCTCATAAAGATATTACAGTTGCATGTTGCTAACACCATTTTGCACTTTGTCTTGATGTGAGCTGTTTCATTTGAAAATATTCAAATTCATATATCGTCATATGGAACTGAAAACTTTTAAGTCACTCAAAAGATTTTAAATTAAAAGCTATAGCTAAAGCAAATAAGAAAATATGGTGACAAACGTGTTAATGTGAAGTGAAAAACAAAGCAAGCGCAGAATAAAAGGTGTAAATAATAATAATAAATGTTTGTAAATAATACAGTTCTTTCATTCAAATATTAACCAAGCAAATATATATTAAAATACGCCTAACATCTTTTTATTTATTTAAGTTATTAGGAGCTAAACATTGATAAGTTTTCAAGAGTCTTCTCGAAATTATTGTTCTTGATCAATCTCATGCTTTCATCTCAAGTTTATCACACTTTGTGATGAGGTGGATCCAGATAGATCTTTTTCATAATAAATGCTTTTTCCTGTAATTTATTATATTTTTAACCATAATGAGCAATTTTTATTTTATGTAACACCCATATTATCAGCAGTACATATTTTAGACTATTCCATGGAAAAAATTGATGTGGATTTAGCGACACTTTTTTGCCTTTTACTAGAAATAAAGTTCTTGTGGATAATATACTGCTCTGGATTATATACAGGAAAATGTGGTAATTTATCCATGTATAATTATTTTCCCTTAAATCTAAAGAATTTTAAGTAACATATATCCGCATGTATAAATTTGCCACAATACAAGGATTTTTACTTATTCTTTAAATTTGAAATTTCATTAATTTATTAAAATAGGATAAAATAATTATGGACAAATTAAAAAAAAATTCTTTTTTTTTGTTGACCAAATTATAATACCAAAATAACATTTTTTCTTGACTGATTAAAGAGTTTTTTTTTTCTGTTCAGACACATTTTCCTTCATATATCTGAAATTACTTAAACAGTTCATTTGTTGTTGTTGTCGTGTGCCAGCCAGGCTGGCAATATGGGATGCGCTGCTCCACTTTTCCAACTGAACCATATTTGGTGTGGAGTCCGACTTCCTCAGTACACACATGCCATAGGTACCCGTTTATAGGGTAGGCAACCATTCACACACACACAAAGAAAGGACAAAGACAAGAAAGAGAGAGAGTACATCCATGCTCGAGCCAGGATTCGAACCCAGGTCCCACCGTGACTACAGATGGGTGGGACTTAAAATTTCTTTTTAATATTATAAAAACTCATATAATTAATTTTCAACACATTTATGAAATCACATAAAGGTACATCTGTAGTTATCTGTAGTTATCTATTTTTAATGGTTCTATGTAAATTAAATTTGTTTTAAAATTCTAGATATTTGATTAAAATACTGCTGTCTGAATTTCAAGAAACAAATGTTTTGTTTTAGGAGATTCATTGATATCATAATAGACATGCTTCAAAAATTTTTTAATTGTTTCAATCAAAATCTAAAAAAATATTTGCAGAACTATACAACTAATGAAATTTATTTATTTCAATAAATATATCTATTTCAAATTTCCAACCTACTGTCAAAAGAAGATATTTTCTTCAAAAAGGAGTTTTTCAACACTTTTTGACCCTCACATTGTAGAATAAACAGCAAATAAATAGCTAGCCACTTTAACTAAATCTGTTTTATATTAAAGTTCTTTTATTTTAGCATATACATTTTTTCAAATCTAAATGCGCACAATAAATTTATTCATCATAAAAAATTTTCATCAGTTGAATTATTATTTTGACCATTTTTAATTAAAGCTTCAAAAAAATTTATTTTAAAAAGTAGGGCTTAATTTGATCATTAAATATTTTCTCATTAGCTACATCATGAGTTATATGTGTTGCACAAATTTTTCCTCTTTAACAGGCGCATAGGAATTTATAATCAGTTAACCCTTTACTTCCCAGTACCCTTTAAAGTTAAAATTCTGACTTAAAAATTTGTAGACACTCTATTTAGGCCTAAAAGAGTATGCAGTTAAAATTTCATAAAGATTGCACTTCCGGTTCTGACGGTTTTGGGTGGTCGATGGTGTAAACCACTGGGAAACTAGAGCTCTGAAAAGGATAGCTAAGCGAGCATTGCGGTGAAGCGCAAGAATGAGTAAAAGCTTTTGCTTATGGATGAGAAATAATTGTATTATACATGTGTAGCAGATTTGGCATTACCCGGTGTGCACCACGTAGAGGCCTGCTACTTTACACACCATACCCCCCCCCCAAAAAAAATATATATATACATATGAAATACTCCTATATACAAAATTATTTACAAATTTTTATAAAAATATATACAAAAACTTATTTTTTACTTTTATGATAGTTCTGAAAGCAAGTCACTCCCTTTTTAAAAAAGCACAAGCCGACATTACATGATTTGCACGCAAAACTTGTTCTGCGAGGCTTCTGCTTAGTACTACAGTACGCGCATCTTCTGCTCCTACTCTTTACTGGTATATGCTCAACCACAGAATGACCCCCAAGGTTTCCCTTCCAAGTGAATAGACGCACCCACGCAACATTCCCTAGCTTCAGAAGTACATTCACCTACTCTCTGTGAGCCCCCCAAAAGGAGAAAAACAAAGTCGTAAATCAGAAGTCACATGTGATCGTTTCTCTGCAGAGCATACGTAGTTCGTTTCCTAGTTTCCCAGTGGTTTACGTCATCGACCACCAAAAGTAAATTGTTTATTTTGCGCATGGTTTCTGTGTAAAATATATAAAAATATTTAGAATAAATAGCTTAGAGTACAGTCAAGGAAATGACATAGATTTTTTTTCCTAGCATTTTATTTTGTATTTTAAAATAATTTTTAAATTATGCCTCTGAAATATGGTTCCTTTTTATAGCGTCACTTATAATTAATAAATTCTTCGCTTGTGTGGTGCTGCCATCTTTTATCAATATGAGTAGATAAAAGTACAAAATAAGACTAATAGCATAGATTTTCGGCGAATTTTAGCAGTTTTACAAGCGAGTAAAGTTAGGTGGTTTAAGACCTAAACCACTGAAGAGCAAAGGGTTAATGCTTGATGAAGCTAAGTAATTTTTAGAACTGAAATAAAATTAAGAATATTATTACTAAAACAGGCAGTGATAATTGCTTTGTAATGAGTAGCTCAATCACATTTAAAAATTTGGCAATTTATCTTTTGAAGGAAAAATCTATGAGATATCTAGAGCTTGGGGTTTTATACACATAAACAATTATTACATTACTTTGATAATAATTGTTGTAATTTTTCTGAGCATGAAAAGCAAAATCTAGGCTTTTTAATTTCCTACACCATTCATCATGCAAATGCCTATTGATACTTTTTTCAAGTATTTTCCAACGTCATTTATTTCTAAATGCAATGTAAACAGAGGTGTATTGATTTTGATGAGTACCAAAATTGACATATCAGTATTTTCAACCTAAATTCAGAGTTGAAATATAAAATTTACAGTTTGTTGCTTAATTAATTAAAAGCTTAAAAACAAGTACTCATTTAGAATCTTATAAATTCAAAGGAAAAACAAGTTTCCAAATTTAAACTCAATTTTGTGATGTCAATTTTGTGATGATTAGAGTGGGTACTCTAATCATGGTATATGTAGGAATGTAAGTTGTGGGAAGAAAATGATAAACCTCAAACTATAGATCAGTTAAATTTTATATCAAACTGATCTCAAATTGTACCTTAAACTGAATTATAAATTCCATATCAAATCGTCCCTTTAACTGAATTATTTTGAAATTTTTGGTATATGGTATTTTGATTTATGACAAAGTTTAGATTTAATTAAAAAATTTTCTTAGAATATAATTTTTAAAAAAATCTCAAAATTCAGAAATTTTCATAATGGAAATTTGTTTTTAGGGCTGAAATGTGACATTCCTGTATATGCATTTTCAGATTTGCCCATAACAAGATACTTTGGCAAAAAGGTGTTACATACATAATTCTAAAAAATTTAAATTTAAGAAATGTAATACATTTAACTCACCTTAGGATCATGAGATGAAAGAAACTGTAGGTAGTTCATGTGTACTACTAACTTACCACCACTTAAATAACCAAACGTTGAAATTCGAAAATAATTTCTAACATCATTCTAAAGAAAAAAAAATACATAAAAAAATCAAGAAATATATATATTTATAAAAAAAATGTTTTTTAAAACACACTTTTATATTATAAAGAAATAAATACAGAGAAATCTATGTTTCTTTTCTTTGGATCAAATAATTTTAATGTTACACTCCATTTATATCTTGATATTCATAATTTAACATTTGGGTGAGTTTAATTTGATTAATACTCTATGGTCACATTTTTCACACAAAAGCTAATTGGAACAGAATCTAATTTAAAGTGGATTGTAAGCTACGGTGAACATCTACACATGCAAGATAAGAAGGGTAATCATAAATTATTTAATCTACAGCCAGAATTGAAACAATGCAGCTACCAATTTAACATTCAAGAAAGTGGTAATAAAATCACTAATTTGCAAAATATCATTATTAGTAAAAATAAATAGCACAAAAATGAAATAATATTTAAAAATAAACTTTAATTGGCACATTTTCTTTAACTGGATTCAAATTAATTTCAAGTTTAAATGTTAACATTATTCAGTTAACAAGATATGTTATAATTAAAAAAAGGATATAGTTGTTAAAGTGAGCATTTTTATTTATACAAACATTTATAAACTAAGCCATTAGCTTTAATCTTGTTAACAAATAATTAAAAACAACAGAGTTATAAGATACTTAAGGGCAGTCAATTAAATTTTCCAGGCAATTTTTTAAAAATAGGCATTTAGGCAATTGTGATCAGTTATAAGATGAGATAATGCCAGGACTACATCATGGAGAAAATCTGGTATAATTGACGTAAAACTAATGAGACAGTCTCAGGACTTTCCCTTAGCTTAATTTGATCAGAGGATGTAAATCTCCTCTTAAATTCTAATTTAATTAGAATTAAATACATGATTTTAAGTTTTGCTGGATATTATAGTGGTTTATAGAATAGTATCAAGGGAAATGAACGAGCTGATTTTCTAGTAAAGAATTGTTTCTTTCTTTTGCAGAAAATTGGCTCTTTGATTTTCTTTAATGCAACAATAAGCAGGAATCTACTGAAAGACAATTAAGTTAGGAAGAGTGTTGAAAACATTCTCGCATTCATAAATTTGCTGGGAACAACAAAGTTATTTATGAAAACAGCCTTTAAAGCAAACTATTGGATGAATAATAGCACAAGAAAATTACTCTACTGAACGCTTAGAGCAATAAATATAACCCCAACTCTTATTGTCTTATAGAATGCAAAGTGGTTATAATAGGTTCCTACATCAGTTCCAGTATCTTGCTCAGTCATGGATCCATCAAAATCTTCACATTTTCTTTTGTTATCTGAAAATATTCATGCTTCAATGGTAATTAAGAATTTACCATCTTCAGTCTTCCCTAAGATATAGATTTGCTTAATGTACAAATCTTTAAAAGTTATACTTTAAATTATTTGATTTCAGGAAATTTTTTGTGATATCTATCTTGAGGTTTGCCTTGTGAATTATCTATGAAAAGAAGGATCTTAAAAAGCAATCTTTTTTATTTAAATATTTTAATATCAAAATTATTGCTCTTGATCAATCTCATGCTTTCATCTCAAGTTTATCACACTTTGTGATGAGGTAGATCCAGACAGAGCTTTTTCATAATAAATGCTTTTTTTCTGTACAATTTATTATATTTTTAATCATACTGTGCATTTTTTTATTTTATGTGATCCAATATTACCAGAAGTACATACTTTAGAGCATTGCTGCGGATTAATCGACGCTTTTTTACTTTTTACTAAAAAAAAAGGGGAAGGTTATGCAGATAACAGGCCACTGTGGATTATATACAGGAAAATATGGTATTTATTTTCTTTTTAAATGAACATATCTTTGTTAATAATCCTGATTAATAATAACTCATGGATTCATTATATAACCACCTAAATAGTTTCTGTAGATAGGAGGAATTATATAACAAACTTTATGATCACTAAATAATTTACACATTTTTGTCAAATTGTTTCTAATATTTTTTTTCAAAATAGACAATCCTTATCAGCATTGAAAATCTAGTCAAGGTGTAGGAAATAATAGTTACAGCTTCACTAATTTTATCAGATATCATTCTGCTACATCTGTATCATTTAAATGTTTGTTCATGATAAAGTATTGTTATAAGTGTTATTTTCCTAAAAGAGTAGTTAAATGCATTAAAATATACAAAGGTTAGAATGTGAATTTAAATTTTATAACTCCTGCAAACTTTATTAGTTATTTACTAATGTTTCCAATTTATTGATATACTTTATGATTTAACAACTAACATCACCCTTCCTAAATCATTCCTTAAAGAAAGATTTGGCTAGAAATTCGTTCGCCGTAGAAATAGTTATATACTAAAAACAAGAAATGTTCGTACATTCCTTTAAGCATTAAGATTACCAAAAGTCCTCATATGTTAAATAATAAACTTATTACATTAAGTCAAATTATAATCGGAAAAAAGAAAAATTTTAATACAAAACTTTATCTCAAGTCATTTCATGTAAGCGGTTAATATTAATTTTTTATTTTAAGCAAACGACATAACAAAATCTAATTTGAATTTTAAAATTTCAGGCTGCTTTTAAAGAACGAAAAAAACTAATCAATTATAAGTTTAAAATATTGAAAATACCAATTCCGAAGCCAGTATTAAAAAATTTGTTGACATACGCTTTCAACTTACTTTTAAAACTAAAAGATGAATACGCGAGAACACATTAGTAATACAGAGTAATACTGTGAGAAAGAAAAAAATTGTATGAATGGAACGCATATTATTTAGCTATAAATCTCAACAATTTACGTATTTTAACTTTTTGCATGTATATTATAAAATGAACACAGCAATTTTTCTGCTGATAAAACAAAAACAAGAGACATCAACAAAATTTGCATGAGCGATCCCTTAAAGTTGAGATACACTTCTCCTGCAGATAGAAATTCTAATTCTACATCTTTTTTTTAATTTATTAACTCAGAATGAGAAAAAATTATCGATATGTTCATTATATGGAATATTTTTGATTAAAATCGATATAGGCGTGACTTATAGAAAAGATAACTTTTTATTGGTTTAAATATCCATTACATCATCAAATGACGTAATCACCACGCCTTAGAGACCGTAAGTGAATGTTGCTTGTAGTAAAGACTAGAATGTTCCTTTTTTCTCCGCCTCTAGATTTCTCGGTCGCTTTCTGGAAATTTCCCGCTGCTTCTTCATAGGAATAAATATGAATTTCCGAAGGCAGCCCTTTCAGTTTACTTCGATTGATCCTGCTAAAAGACAAGCTGAATTACAAAAGCGATTTGGTTTACCTTCTGAGGAAATGTATGTAGATTGTGTTACTCCTGGCATAATGGTAAGTAGTCAGTTAAATTTAATATTATAAATCTCCTTTCGAAGAATGCTTGAAAAGTTAAAATTGTTTGTTGTTTTTAATTAATAAACTTGCAAGGTAGTTATAACTCTGTAATCGCGAATAATTTTAGGAGAACGTGTAATGCCACGTAAAAATGATACTGAACAAATCTGTAGCTTATATAATATGGTTTAAAGCTGTGATGTAATTTTTTTATTAAAATTTATAACTTGAATATTCAGCTTAAAATTAACAATTTAACTCTTTCCTGTTGTTTTAAAAAGTTTTAAAGCATTTTCAGTAAATCATTTACTTTTAAATATTCATAATTTTATTTATATGAAATGCTGGTAAGCTCTTCTATATTTGTACATTTAAAAGCTAACATTTTGACTTTTAAAACTTACATATTCGTAAAAATTTTATTTTTAATCAATAGCTTTACAACATGACTACTAGCTATTTTATTTAAAATAAAATCTTACTAATTTGGCAAATATATAAAAAAAAATCATACGCCTTATATTACAGCTATTTTGTTCTTAAATGTTATTGTAATTTTAATAAGTATTTGTGTTGAGTATAAATTGTATTGAGACGAAATAAAGTATGGTATAATATTGATATGAAGATACAAATTTCCAAAAAAATCACCAGGTATCAAAATTTGCGCGAAAATTAATGTACTTTTTTATTCTAATTATATACCTAACTTATTTAATTAGGGGAACTTAATATAATTATGATTGTAAATTAAAGAAAAATAAACAGCAGTAAAATGTATAAACTGTAAATATTGAAATACATATATTTAAAGGTTATTTACATGTATACTTTAATCTATAAGATTAAGCAGAAACAAATAGCTTGAACATCTTAAAATGTAGTGAAACTAATTAGTTTTATCATTCTTGTGTATTCCTGTTAGCTTTGTAGATTAAAAATCCATATTAATAAAATCATAAGTTTTTAAAGATGTATAAAACCTTCCTCTAATTTTCCAGCAAATTAAATATTGTCAGCCTGTTTAACTAATGGAAATTCAAGAAATGATAGTGACTAATAAGTTTCTGTTTATTGATTATTTTTAAACATTCAATATTTAAAAATTAGGAGTTATATATAACTTCCTTATGCCAATATAAATATAAAAAACTAAGCACATTCTTTAAAATTTCTTTAATGTTAAGATAATAAATGTTTATGAAATGCTTAAATTTGTTTAATTTGTTTCAGGGTACTGGTTCAAGGGAGCCTGTTTCAGTTGGAGGTAGCCCTAGACTACAACATCGTATTCCAATATTTTCTCAGGCCTCGGACAATGCTAATCCTGATCGTAGCCAGAATGTTGATACTGACCATAAACCTCGTATTAGAACTATTCCAATTGAAGTAGAGGGTGCTAATAGTACTACAAAACGCCACAGAACATTTTCAGGACCAACTGCTGCTTCCAGTGATGTTAACATTCCAATATCTCCTTTTTCTGGTCGTAAAGTGCCTGTATTCAGTACAAATGGTGAAACTTCTACTCGTCCAAAAGTTTGCAATATTCCCATTCAAATTGAAGGTACTAAAGGGAAGAAAGTTAAGCCATCAGAACCCATTAAAAAAGAGGAGTGTCCACAACCTGTGAAGACCAATGGTTGTACTGTTTCTAAATCATCAGCTGAAAAAATTCCAGAGCCTACAGTTGAAAAACCACCTGAACCAGATATGTCTGTCCCTTTGAAACAGATAGAAAATGTTTTGTCAAGATTGAAAACGTATCATGAAGAAGTGGAAAAATTCACTGGTACTAACAAAGATAAGCAATATAGGTATCTGGATGAAATGCTAACAAGATGTATGCTAGATTTAGACAATGTGGATACTTTGGGCTTAGATAATGTAAGACAATCGCGTAAATCTGCCGTTAAGCAAGTACAAGCATCTATAGATCTTTTGGACACAAAAATTAATGTAAATTCTAATACTGTGAGAGATTCATCTGGTCTGAATAACTCAGAAAGTAATAATGATGTTGAAATGAATGAAACCTCATTGGACCAAGATACACAAAATGAATCTGTTCCAGTTGAATGTGATTCTATAATGGAAGCTTCTGAACCAGAAACACCTAGTGCAGTTGACAAAGATCTGCAAAACAATCCTGATAAAGTTGTATGTCCATCTACTATAGTAACTAATGAATCAGAAACATCAGCCATGGAAGCAGAGGTAGTATCTGATGAAAAAACTGGTGTTGAACAACCACTTGATGAAACAGAGTCAGTTGAATGTGAAATGGAAGTTGAAAAATCAGATGCTTCCTTGATAGTCGAGGAAGTTAATGACTCAACCAGTTTAGAAATGAAAGAATCTAACCAAGCTGAAAGTGCTCCTGTTACAGTGGTAGTGCAGGAACCTTTGGTCGAAGAGGAAGCTCCAGAAATTGAAACAGTACAAGAACCTGTGGTGGAAATGGAAGCTTTAGGTATTCAAGTTGATGAAACAATCCAAAGTGATGAGCCTGTTCCAGAACCTCTAGTTATTGAGCCTGTTGATTCTAGTAAACAAAGTACTTCAAATAATATTGATTCAACTGTGGACGACATAACGTGCAAAGAAGATGAAAAATTTAACATCGAAAGTAATGGTACTATAATAACAGAAGTTACTGAAATAATGAATGAAGGACCAAACTCTATTTTAGAAAACAGTGCTCCTACAACTGTTGACGAAACAAGTGAAATGCAGATTGTTCTTGATAAATGTGACTCGAGTAAATCTAGTTAAAATTTCATTCAATAAATTCTCTAATTTATTAGTTATGTTAGATACATGTAAATAGTATTTTATATTCTGTTGTATATAGTTATTTGCTTTTTGTAAATAAATTATTCATAACAGAATTATTTTCTCTAGTCTTCAATTAAAGCAATTTACACTCATAATAATTATATAGAAATTTTTTATATGCAAAGCAATAATTTAATAGTATTTAATAAGTGTTAACAGAATCATGAAAGGTGTTAGGCTTTTAAATCTTAAAATAGAAAATAATGGAAGTTAAATACCTAACGATTTATTTGAGCTTAGATTATAAGTTGATATTGCTTTTGTTATTTTATTTTTATTTAAAGCTAGAGAAAATGGCCTTTGAATAGGTAATATCATAGACTGTATAGAAACAAAATTTATTAAAGATTTTACTTAATATCTAGTTAAATTACTTGAAAATTTTTGTGAAAAAACTAAATTTATTTATAATCTTGCATTAAACTATAAAGAACTTGAAAGTTTAAAAGAATATTTTATACACTACTTTTTGGAGATTGTAAAGCTTGTAAAATTAAAAAAAAAAAAAAAACCCAGTTTTCAAATCGCATAAAAAAGGGGGAGAACTAAAAATCTTCAAATGATATTTTTTTAAGTTACAGTATGTATTGTGTAAGCAAGCCTAAACATGAATAAAAGTTGGCAAAATGGATCTAAATTATTTCAAATAAATGCTATTTACAGAGCTTTTGTGTGTTTCAAGCAAGTGTTTGTCATGCTAAGTTTCTTATATTTATTAAGAGATTTTTCTATTTGTACTATAACATCTAATTACAAATTAATAAAGTATATATTTATAGAAAAATTAAAGTTTTTTTAATCTTTTATGAGTAATTCTATAGTTAAAATCTAAAGATTATGACAAATGAGAAGTTGTAATTCTGATTTGTATTACCTGTTTATATCACATGAAGTAGCACATATTATAACTTTTTATTTCTGTGTATCATAAGTTGACGCTTGCTGTAATAGTAAAATTGTCATTTATTTGAACTATATTATATGTATTTGAAATTTTATCATACTTCTGAAATTAAATTGATTTAAGGCATTGAGAAGCTATATCTTTTTTTTTTTTTCTTTTGGTTATTCATTTGCTCAGGTAATTGTCAATTTCAGATCTAAATTGATGAAGCTCTGAAAACAAATCTTTAAATACATTTTAAGCTTCTAATTCAGAATAATTTGGAAAATAGGATTTTCATAACTTTTTTTTTTAAGTTGATAAAATAAGTCACAATTTGTTATTTTTTTTAATTACATAATATGAAATTTAATATCTCTAATTTAAACTACCAAGAGGGCTGCACATAGTAGCATGAATTTTAGTTAATAGTTTGTGAGATTGATTGCTGGTTATAGCCATTTAAATCCACTTAAAACATATTGTTTTAATTTAGTTCTCGTGTGATGAGCATCCAATTTTGTTTTGGGTAAGGTAGATTTAGCTGTTATCCCCTTGGAATTGATAAAAATGATTGATGATTAATGAGCAATGCCAGGTTTGTTTTTAATGGACTTTTTGATAAAAGTTTTCCAATTTAAAGTAATGTGTATGAGATAAGTTATATCGTCTATTAATATTCTTACATAAGCTTTATTTGGGCAAGTTTTAAAGTAATTATTCTATTTTTTTTATTTTTAAATGCTTAAATAAAAGTGCCAATTGCATAGATGCAATATGCTATGTTTCCCATTATTAGTTAACATTAATTCTGGAGTGAGAACAGATGTAAATTGATTTATATGTTTGTTTTATAAAATTATGAATGGTAGGAAATAATATCACAATACAAAATTATGAGTTTTTAAATACCACATGTATCAGAATTCAGTTCAACAATTAAAAATGTGTTAATAAAGTATATTAAATTTAAAATATAAATTTACCAGTTCTAGTTATATCATTTAATAAATCATAGTTTTAATCAAAGTACCTTAAAAGGGTGCAGTTGTAATGTTCAATTTTCTCATATATCATAAATAAATAAATGAAGTAAAATACTCCTTAATTTATTACTATTACTACATGAACAAATGTGATAACACACTCAAGTTTTATTATGTCTCCAGCTATTCCTTAATAAAAGCTAATGAAATTAATGCACTGTTTAACTGAAACATAAATTGATGGCGCAGCTTGTCCATATTTGGACCTTGCGCCATTAAAATCAACCAACATAAATTGAAATCGGATTAGCACAAACTGAGAATACCATTTCATACGATGTTTTGAAGAGTAAGTTATCATTCTGCTAGTGGTAAATATATATTGTAATGAAATGATGAATTTAACAGATATTTATGAGATTTGAGTGCTTTAGAATTGCTGTTGTTAGTTCGTGTTAGGCTGACCACCCAATTAGTATATATGCTCTGCATCCAAGGTCTCCTGATGGACTGTTGTGCGACTGAGTTTAGTTTAACTGTTATTAGTAAGAGAAAAATATCAATGAATGATGCTGAAACTTAGTTACAAGACAAAGCAAGTGTTAGAAATTAAATACATTAGTATTTGTTAGTGGTGGTTTCCAGTGACTAATTAGATAGAATTTTCATAAGTTGGTAGAATTCGAGTATGTCTGAACAATTAGTTTATAAGGCTATTTGGTACTAGAATCTGCAGCAAATTTATTGCTCAAGGTTTTTTCTCTTAATATTAAATATTATAGACTTTTATGACTACAGTGGATTGTTGAATATACTCAGCACTATTTAAATATAATTATAACCTAATTAGTAATCAATCTATCAATTGGACAATGAAATTTCTGCTATGAACTATATCACAAAGCTATTGTGTGTTAATGGTTCAATAAAAATGTACACCAATTTCAGTTATCTTAGAATTCTCACTTTACAAAAATATTTCTAATAGAATGCAATTCTATGTATTAAAGATCCGTATGTATTTTTTATTTGAAGTATTATTGAAATACATGCAGTATGAAACATTTTTTACTATATGTAGACTCACTAAATTTAATCATAAAAACATTGAATGTATTTCAAATACCCTTTTAGATGCAAACAATAAACTGCTAAAAATTCTATTCAAATTTAAATATATGTATGTGTGATAAAGGAAAATGGTGGAATTTTTACAAATATTTGTTGGCACTGAATACTGCATTCAATTGAGTGAATTTTCATATTGAACTTCAAATTCTTACATTTTTTTTTCACTTGAATCAATGAAAAATGTTAGATTTAAAGGTAACAGAAGCAAGCAAATATGTACTATATTGAAAAATATTTTATTCAAACAGAGAGCAATTGTAAGATTCTTCAGGTGGTGTGAGTTAATTTATTTTATTAATTCAAAATATAATTCTAATAAATATTATGCAGTAAAAATCACAGATTTTGGACTCTTAAGACACAATTTTTTTATAGCCTTCAATATAATATGTTAAAGTTGCATAAATCTATGAAAATAACATAAGTTTGTCTCCTAGTTAGATTTACCTGACAATAAACACTTTATGTTTTGTTGACAAATCTGGAAATAGTTACATGAAGCTCAACTACAAATTCAATTAATATAAAAAATGAAATCAAGAGAGGAAATTTATTGAACCATTTATAAAAAATTAAAAACATCTGTTTGAATTTTAAAAAGCAATTAAAAAATTCATTTAAAAATATAAAAGTAAGTTTTTAGTTGAATTTATTTTATTTAAACAAGAGAAAAATGTTATTTTTCCCAAAATATTATGTATTGCCCAATGGAATTATTTAATATGACATTAAATATAAATCAAGTAATTTGTTAGAAGTCTAGGAGCAATAAAATACTAATTTTTTAGTAGCATATAAATGTAAAATTTGTTGCAGAGCTAGGATTGTGTGAAAACTGGAACACTAATGCTAATTATATGGCGAAAACTGCCTTCTTTCATATGCATTATTTCAGTTAAGACATGATTTCATGTATTTAAAGCGAATTATGAGAGTAAGTTAATTTTGAATATCTGGGGAAGAGAGAATGATTAAATTTTATTTTAAATTAATCTTGGGAATAAAAATTAATAATTTTTACAAACAGCACTCACTTTTTATCCAAGGTTTCCAGTATTCTAGATTTAGTATTCAAATGCATTTTTTAGATTGTATTTTTTAGAATTAATTTTTAGATTGCAAAATACCTTAATTAGTATCAGAAATACTTATTAAAAACCAAGGGAATTTATATAAGTAATCAATGACTTCCTTGGTAAATTCTTGAATATAATGATATTTTTCTAAGATATGTATTTTTTTTTAAAAAATAAAATCTTATATTAGTAAAAATAATTGCACTAGAAGAAAACAAAAAATTAGATCATTTCACAAAAAGAAGCCTTCATGCTTTCAAGGTAGAGGTCTGTGGTTTGATTTTCCAGTTGGGCAATCTCAAGTCAGCCTTTTATACCCTCAGGGGATCGATAAAACTGTGTACTAAGTATATTTGTGAACTAAACACTGGTGGATACTGAAAACTGAGACATACATATATGGACACTGTAGGGCTTAGTGCCTAGAGACAGTTGTGCCCACTGAGAGAATACATATAAAAACGCGTTTTGGAAACAATTCAGATTGGAAATTCAATTAATACCCCGAGTTTCGATATAGATGTTTTGATCATTGAAACGTGAATGCAAAAAAATGAATATCAGAAATAAGTTACACAATGGGACTTTTTACAAATCATCATGAAATCACAAAAAATATATATTAAATATCACAGAGCATATATCTTTGTGAGTGCAATTGCAATTTCAAGAAGCAGCATGGCCTTAAGTATTTTATGCAAGTTGGTATTAAAATACTTAAAGACATGGTGGCCTGGTTGGGAAAGGTGACAAGTTCAATACCTGATATAATCAAGAATCCATTTGGCGAGGCATGGAAAAGGATGCACAGTTAAAGTGTCTAATTTTTTACTTAACCACAATTCAAAATTAGGAGGTGATTGGCTATGTTTACCAGTTTTTCATTTAGCAGGAAATGTATAACAAACATATTAAAATGCTAATAGAAAAAATATCTTGGTTTAATTTAATTCATTTTAGCCACCAGTGCTAATTCACAATTGGGATCTACGCTTAAAACTAGATTATTGCTTTTATAAACATTCATGCCCAAAGTGGGACCCAGCCTAAGAAGGTAGCACTGACCAAGTCACACATCTCAGATGTCAACTTAGCCTATTTTAAACCAATAAAAGCACCATGAACTGTGACCAAATTCAAATAAAACAAGTAATAGCTTTACGAAATTAATTAACCTGTATTAAAATTAATATATATATATATATAGAATAAGAAAAATAATTGGGAAAAAATTTCTTTTCCCACTTGTTTTATAATACTCTTTTCAACTTTCATACAAAATAATTATCGAAAAAAACTCTGCATACCTCATTTCTAATTCTTGAATCATTTAGTTAATCTACCACAAATGATAACCTTGGTAGTGTTTTTTAAAATGTTTCCCCCATTTGATAAGTAAAAGGTGTATAAAAAAATACTGCATCTGTTGATAGTAATTTTAAAAAAATATAACATTTATTCCCACTAAGCATGTTAATTTTGATCATTTTTGCACATATACTTTTATGGAAATTATAGTATAGAATACATTAACCATTTTCTAAATCAAATGTGAAGTACTTTTGGTTAAAAGTTTATTTGTTCCATTCACTTTAGCCAGTTACTTTCTAGTAATTTATTTTATTGAAAAGCTTCTGAATGGAAGTTAAACACAGAAGTTCATTAATTTCTCATATAATATAAAGTGCAAAATTATTTCTAAAAAATTTTGTTTAGATAGTAAAACACAGAATAATTTTAGGCATTTATTATTGAATTCTTAAATAAACTTTCTAAGTTGTTTAACTATATGCATTACTTAATTATCTGTTTAACTTTAATAAAGAAATTAACTACCTTTAGAAAATCTATTATATATTTTTGCACTTCAAGAATATAAACTTTTCAAAATGTTTAACAATTTTTAAACATTTCATATTAAATCAACCCGATGGAGAACATCAAAACTATATTCGGATTGTAAATGGAAAGAATTCACTCTTACTTTTTATGAGAATAATTTTGACTAAAAGGAAGATATCTTATATTTAATTTTAACCTTAAAGAAAAAACTATCATAAGTGATAATATAATTTATGCTAGTAAACATTGAGTAAAAGACTGATAATTTTGCTACAAATATGGAAATTGAATACAGACATTTTTGTGAAAGATTTATTTCACACTAAGTAAATTATGCATAAATTTATTTTACCAGAAATTAATCTGAAAAAATTAGACGTACTTCATCAGGCATTTTCATTCAAATTTACTTTCAATTAAGAAATTGAATGAAAATTTTATTTTTTACAATTTTTAATATGGATAAAAAAAGAAAATAAAAGCTTTTTATCAGAGCTTTATTAAAGACACAACATTACAGAAAAGTGCCTTTGAAAACATTGTGCTTTGCTGCCATCACCACAATTTTTAATCGCTGCTGTATTCTTTCAAAATACACTGTTAAGTTCACAGCCACTTCTCATTGCAGCATATACAATATTTTTCTTTCACAGTTTATATTAACAGCAGCACATTGCATTTTCTTTGTTACATGAGCACATTTACATATTTAGGCCTCTGCAGGTATCAGTTTAAAACATTAACATAGTTTCTCTGTTATTTATACAATTTCAAAGATATGAAGGTTAAACCACAAACTTTTGGATAAAAAATACTTTCTTTTATTTTTAACAATTTAAAATTGATGTTGTGTTTATTGACTAAAACACTCAGCAAACATGATATCTCAAAATCTAGTGAACACAAGGTTTTTATGGTTTCATAGAGCATTTGAATATTCTAAATGTCAAAAACTATAAAGAATTAATGAGATAACTATGAGTTATATATTATGATAATGCATTCTATATAAAACCATTAATACACATCATTGGACTGTATCAACATTATGCAAATTACTTTTGTCACTTAAAACCATTGGTATTTCAAGAAAATCACAGATCAAGTAAATAGTAAATTTATAAATTAATATAACAAAATATACATAACAAATATAAATCAAGATGTCAACAGTCTTAAATTTTTATCAAATACCAATTTTACAAATAATTTCAGATCTATATAAACAAGTTTTCACAGGTAACTAATATGCCATAAGACTGGAAAATAATCACATATTAACACAGCAAAACCTCTTTAAATAATATTAAATTCTCTATGATTTTTAAACAATTACTAACCTGTAAAGCATGAATTTCCATAGACAAGGAGCAAAAAAGAAAATGCACATAATGTACACTAAAATACAAACAACAATTGTGTGTAAGTGCAGGAAAAAATTAGAGAAAAATTAATCATGTTCAAGATAAATTATGAAACTAATGACTTTCACTTATTAAATATTTTATTTCATTTAAAATTTCTTAATTGAGGTTCTGCTGCATTATGGAATCATATTGCTCTAACAATAATGCAGATATGTAGATTTTTAAAAAGAAAGAATAGAAAGAATATTATTTCTATGAATTACTCAACTATTAGGAAATATACATAACTGCAAAATTTTATCTAGGAATAAATATTTAATAAAAAACACTATTTGACTAAGAAATTATCCTTGACATTCATCAAATTACAAACATAAGAAATTATTTCACTACAATGTACAAAAATTATGTATATATATAATTTGAAGATTAGATTAAAAATAATATATTTTTCATGTTAAAATTCAAAACATCGCTATTAATAAAAAAAGGCATGACTAGAAAAAACATGTTCATAAGTCAAGACATACACACACAATTATTTGCGACTTATAAACATATGACTAGGTAAGCAAGAAAATTTGAGGAACAGATTAGAAAGATATAAATACCAATTTCATAAAATACCACTGAGCATTGGTGTGCTCTAGAGCTAATAAAGATAAATAATGATTGTCAAATATAACAGCATATCAACAGGTGTATTGATTAACATTTACTTTTTCTATGAAAATTAAAGACAGAAAATTCTATTTTTTAAAAAGAAAAGAAAAAAAATCACAATTAAACAATGAATTGTTACTTTATCAGTAATTTTCATGATTTTTTTTTGTGTTAAATGAGAAAAATTTAGGGTTTATTCAACTGGACATGTCTTAGTTTCATAATTAAAAATCTAGAAATGTTTTTATTCCATACAATGAAAAAATGCATTTCAACCGGTTTTTTAAAGGATGAATGAGAGCTTTGCATTTAAATTGCCATTTTGTTCAGATTATTAAAGAGTGATATGTAAATATCAGATACATATTAAATCCATTAATAAACGGTTTTGTTCACAAATATATTTAATAAAATTTTTAACATGACATGTTTCAAAATGAATAGATGCTTGGTCACACAAATATGTATTTTTGAAATGCTGATTCCAATTTCTTTCACTGAAGAGTTTAAAAAATTTTTATATCTATATTACAATGCAAGCTCAGCAAGTATTAGGCAAGACTAGTGGTTAAAACAAATTTAAAAATGGCGAAACTTTTACCAGATGTTATATAGTGAAAATGTGAGTGATAAGTGCAAAAATGTCAATGGTTAGATCAGTAGGAACTTTTTATGAGTGTTCCACCTTGTGGTAAGTGACATAGAGAGCAGATATTCATTAAAGTAAATTTTGAACATACAAAAGCAAGGAATATACGATGGGTGGAAAAGTAAACTTAAAGACCTAATTTGAAAATTAATTATATACAAAATACTTAAGCAGAACAAATCTCATTTTAAATATAACACATTTCAACTTGAATTTAAGTCAGACTATTCTGCAACAAGAAGTGTCAAGAAAGTACACAGCATTATTTTTTTCAAAATATACTTGAAAATAGATTTTTCAAGCTTTATTGATAGCCAGCATCATTTGATTTTTATATACAAAATTCTACAATTTGTCTCAACTTATTCAGCAGCACAGATTTCAATGCAATGGCAACATGAATATATATCCAAAAACATCAAGCTCTTCATTAGTGCATCATTATACTAGATCAAAAACACACTAACTCTACAAACATTCCAATAAATTTCACAACTAAAAACTTTTTAATGAAAGGAAAAATTGTAATATATATTTTTATTATACACTAGGGACATCACAAAGGAGTGCCTACTAATTTCAGATCCTTACTGATAGGAAGTGAATAAAATTGCGTCCATGCACACAAAGGTTTGGAAAGTAATGAAAACAGCAAGCTTTTCCTCCATTCTGCATTATTTTACAGACAAAAAGTCATAACTCTAGCACCATTCAATAATGCAACCTGATTCAATTGCAAGACATACTATAGAATACATAGCAACATTATTTAATACTAAACACTCCAAAAATTTAGAGATATGAAGACTGGACGGTGAATTTTATTTTAAATGCAATTCTGAAACAAATATTTTTATAAATTGAATGGACCAGAAGGCAATAGCTAAGAAAAAATGTATATAACTGTCACTATCAATTTCATATTTATAATTTAGTAAGTTATAAAAATTCAAGATGTAGATATCTATTTTAAAATGTTTCAACTTTTAAAGCTGAACAATGCAATATTGATTTAAGGCTTCCAAAATATTTTTAATTTTAATTGTAGATTAAAATAATTCTTTTAGCTTGTCCAGTATCTCATATCCCAGTTCTTTTTCTTTTTAAATCTTATTTTACTTAATGTCTAAGTCATTAGTTTATTACAATATTAAGAAATGTAGAAAAAATTATAAAATAATTGGAATGAGAGATGAGATGTAAGTAAATTACTACATTACTTTTCATACAAAATGGAGCAAAAGTTATAAATTGAAGTTACAATTAAAAAAAAAAAATGTAACAAACACATTTGCAAAATGTAAAGCAATTTCTCATGTTCTAAGCAACCTTCACAAAGACAATATCAAACATGCAAATCTTTGACACTATAACTTTACACAGATCATTCTATAGATCTTATATAATTATATATACACCATTGGAATGAACTGACAGATCTCTGGTTAAATTACTTTGTACTTTTTACAGCTCTCAATGAAAAACAAAACTCATCATCAAACTTTCATTCAAATCGAGCTGAACTGAAATATGTCAGGAAAAACTGTTATGGGACCTGTGACTATATCAGCTCATAGGAGAAATAGGCTTTCTAATATATACCTAAGGCACATGTACACCTATATATCTCCTAGGATAAAATCAGGGTTAGTTTGCACAAAACCTAAACAGTTCATGCAATGTAAATATATATAAGTACCATGTGTATTTAAATAATTCAATTAATTATGATAAAGTTTATGATTAAGTAAAAAAAAGGTGGAGAGTTTAAAATAAACAGAATTCTTGATCATTAATTTGCACCTAAACAATGATAAATAGAAAAGGTGAAACTGACAAATAAATTTATTAAATAATATTAATAATGCAGTATAAAAATATGATATTAGTTAAGTGGTGATACATAATGCACAATGCATGAAACTGTTTCAGGTATGTCAATTTTATGATTAAACCAGGTATAAAATTTATATTAAAAAAGAAAAATATTAGATGTAACAATTTGACAAGTTTATAAAAAAGCTCCTTTTAAACATTTCTATGTAATGTGATTTTGTGCAGATGTATTGATGAAAAATAAATTAATAGCATTTACAATTTCGACAATTTTTTGATGAGTTAATTAAGAAAAATGAAATACATATTTATAAAGTATAACAGAAGAATAAAAAAAATTCTTGTTTCATTCAAAATTCAACATAACGTATGAGTTTACAGCAAAAACATAATACTACTTAGGTAATCCATTTATAAGTTCAACAAAGATAACAATTGGGAATCAAATGTGCTATTTTCACACATTAAAATAGATTAACAAGTCAATGATATCACCAATAAAACACGTTACTTATTAAAATAATTAGAGTATTTCATTTGCATTAATATTGCAATGCATTATAACATTGGTTTGAACAATAACAGGCATAACTTAATATATCTAGCTTAAATGCACTCTACACGATACTTCAGCAAATAAAACATTGACTGTGCTCAATGAGGATCTCTCATTTTTGGCATTTTATAAAGGTATATCTATGAAATTATATTTACATATCCTACATTAATATATATATAATATTTTATTTACACACAGATATCCTGGCACCGAAAAATACTACACATGATGTATGCACAACATTCAAACACACACTACACCAATATATATCTACACATTAGACAATATCAACTGAGCATTTTCAGAGAAGTAAATGTATCATTAGGGAAGGCTGAACAAATCTAAAAGTAAAATATTATGAATTTATCACATAATGAAAAACTTTGTGTTCATGAACGGACTACATTTCTGAAAAATGTTTTATAAGTAGAGCATTTTTTTAAAACAGTAAGCTAATTATCCAATATCACACAATTTTTATTTATTCAGCTTTTTTATGCCACTAGATAAATGTTTTGTGGACACAGTTTCTATGAAAAATCTCAATTTTTATCAATGGTCGGAAAAATACTGCAAAAGAAATACATTTTTTCCTTTAGTAAAATGAGTAAGTTTTGAGACTAAATATAGATAAGAGACTCTCCAAAGGGCATTGACTAAAATCGCCCAAACTACATTCATATGCCCCAATGTTGATCACAAAATTCGATGGACAGATCACAAGCATTAGATTGTTTCACTACCTCCAAGGAGGTCACCAGGTAGGAAAGAATTTAATGAAGAAGGAATACATTGATCATGGTCAGCAGATGATGACTGCATTGCCCATAGGCTATTTCCAGAACCAGAGAATGACCAAACATTAGAACTTTGCAAATTGAGACTTGTGCTATTCCAATTTGTAGTACCAACCTTACTTGAAGTACCATTATTACCACTGATGGTAGAATTGGAGTTGCTGGAATAACTAGTTCCAGTACTAAAAGTGGAATCAGAGTTTCCATTTCCTGTAGGCCATGTTACATTTGAGGACATTTGGCCACTAGCAAGTTGAAGATATTGTTTTACTTCCATTTCAGTTGGAATGTCTACTAGAATAGTTGTGTTACTCAGAACACAGTTATTCAAAGCTGAGCGAGCTTTTTCTGTTTCTTCTCTAGTTGAGTAGCGCACAAGAGCAATACCATGGTTAAGAAGTAAATGAAATAACTGCAATGGACCATGTTGTAAACATAAAGTCTTTAAAGTAGATCCATC
This sequence comes from Latrodectus geometricus, assembly GCA_026290005.1. Classification (NCBI taxonomy): domain Eukaryota; kingdom Metazoa; phylum Arthropoda; class Arachnida; order Araneae; family Theridiidae; genus Latrodectus; species Latrodectus geometricus. Next base: position 23,356 of record JAPDSC010063778.1, on the reverse strand, counting down.
AATCTGAAATAAAAATCAGTGTTTTGAAAAAAATCCTGAATTATATTTTGAAATTTATTTAAACAAATGTAAAAATATTAATTATTTTATGTTCATGGACTTGATCAATGTCTCTGGAGATCAAGTAGGATAAGACAATAAGATTTTACTAGTTGCTTTACAGATAATTCATGATAGTTTCTAAAGAGGAAAGTAATATTTAAACTATAAAGATTTAGTCATAAACAACAAAATAAAAGATAAAGCAATATATTAAGCAAAGCGAATTGAAAAGAAAGTGAAATATTTAAAAAAAGGAATTATTGAATTAAGAAACATAACAATAAAATCATTAAAAAAAACTTCAAATCCCTTTAGTTGTAAGTTGACAAGTGCTAGAACAAAAAAAAAAAAAAGAGCTTGGATAAATATATAATCTTAAACAGAAAATTTATTTTTATCTCACAAACGTCTTATATTCAATACATATAAAAATATGTCAACATCAAATTCCACAATTTGAAAATAGTAGTAATGTGAAATTTGTGTTACTGAACAAACTCTATAATTATGTACTCTAACTAATTTATTCTAAAATATGCATTTTTTTTAAAAATCTTTTTTTTTTCACATTATAGAATAAGTCACAAAGTAGTTGCAAGAAAACCAATTTTGAGCTTTTTGCAATTTATTAGCTAAAAAAATTATTATCAATAACCTTATTTTTAGAATGAAATGTTTTTTGATGCATTTAATTATTTATAAAATTTGTTTAATAAGTGTGCATAAAAATATGTATATTTCATTCAATTTAATTTTCCATTTGCATTTTTAATTTAAGCATATTCTTCAATTCCTGAATTGTTAAGGCTCATAACAGTAAAATTATTCATTGATGCTATTAGAATATGTATTTTATTTAACAATAAGCTTTTAAACCAAAATTTCCAATTTTAAGAAAAATGAAGCTTACCTTTCATCTTTGAAATTCAATACACAAATGATTCAATTTTTATTAAAGACTTTGAAAAAAATTATGAATGATAGAATAGTATTTTTACAAAAAATTGATCAGGAATTTTCAGTTATAATTAATATATATATATATATATATATATATATATATATATATATATATACAGTTTACTTCAATTATTTTGGGTATACCACCACATTATGATTTGCATAAATATATAAAAATCTACAAAATATAGAATTTCAGAATACTGGTTTTAATAAGCTCACAATAAAATGGAAAAAATATAAACTTAAACTTTACAAATTATAAAGCATCTCCTATAAAGAAAGATATATAAATGAGAAAATTTTTTTATGGATTAGATCAGAACTCTTGATTTAAGGTACTTATTACTCTTGAGCAACCACACAGCAAACATTTCTTTTTCAGCAGTGATTAAATATGGTTAACTTTATGTCATATTTTATAGTACATATAGTTTCCAGAACAGATAAAATTTTGTAGATTATCAATTATCTTTTTTTTTTTAAATAAAAATTACAATATTAAAGAAAACTAATGATAAAAAGTGAGGTTGACTTATGAATCTCATTCGTACATATATAAAAAAAGTACACCTTGGAAAAAGGTTATTAAAAAAAATGTTTTAGACAAAGCAAACCGACAAATTTGTCAGAATAGGTGGAAAAATTGTTATACCATTTAATTCCAAAAATTATAGGGAACTAACTGATAATAGTTACACTATTCATAACCTAGATGAGTTTATGAAGTCTAGCGTTACACAAGATATAGTTGCATGTAATTTTAAAACTCTTAACTGTAAAAGTATCATTTGTTACAATGATTTTCATTCAACTTTCAGCATTTTAGAAAGTGAATAATGACAAAATATAAGATAGTAGTATATTAAATCAATAAATTCACAATATTAGTATAAAGCAATCTAAATTTTAAAGAAAATTTTGTTAAAATAAAACGTTTCAGTTACATCTTTTTTTTATCTAAATTATTTATATGTAAAACAGGATTCAAATTCTTGCATTTTAAAAATTTATCCTAGTAAGTCTATAAAACTAGTGTGCAGCACTAAACAATATAAAATATGAGAATCCTAGTTTTAAATATCAAAGAGGTAAACACAAAGTACGTCTCACCGCTTTGCATATGTCTAATTGTGGAAATCCATTACCTCAGCAGGCATTATAATGACTCCTCTAGAATAGAGGAGAAAGTTGTTACTAAGTAGAATATATGCACATTCTCCCATATCAGAAATATCAGACAGACCTAGGCCATCACTTAAATGCATGGAAAGAAAGTTATTTTTTTTACATAATTCAATAAAAAACGTAATTATTAATAGTAAAAAGCAGAAAAATTGTTTATAAACGTAACTATGAACTGCAAGAAAAATAAATATTAAATAGAATCTAATTTTTAATTTCACGGATCCTTTCTTATTAAACATTTTTTAAAGGAAAAATAAATGAGCCTTAGTATAATCATAATTTATGGCTCAATGGCAAAGAGGAGGCTGAAATCCACAACTTAAAGTGGATTCTGAACCATTACAAATTGAGTTGAGGTAGGAATTGAATCTAAGAATTATTGTAGCAGAAAATCATTGAACTGTTATCCATTTGGCTGGCAGCTTGGCAAGATTTAAGGAATTTTACTGAAAGAATAAACTCTAATTTTTTTTTTTTTTAATCACAATAATGAAATGGAGCTTCCTAACTATTAAATAAACTAATTTGTAATATTAAGCTTGCATTCTGCATGTTCATTTCCTTAATATATTTTAAATTTATGAATATATAGATATATAATAGATTGAATGGAAAAGTCATTACAAGAGCTAATATTATATAGTGCAATTAGAACATTGTAGATTCATAATTTAGCCTATTTACACAGTTTAAAATTTATTATTAATAAAATATACTGATAAAATGAATATTCAATACTTGAACTCATTTAAGAGCACTTTTTTTATAAATCATCTTAAACACAAGCAGAGCAAATATCTTTTTTTTGACAATTTGAATCTTTCTTTTTTTAATATCTTATTTTCTTTTAATACTTTCTGTGTATTTTTATCACTAGATAAAAAATAAACAGTAATTGTTTTCCAAAAATATCATTACAAGTAAAATATCATGGAAATTTTGAGAAAAATAGTAGAAAAATATTAGTGCTCAATTATGGATGTAAATAGTAAATTACAAATAAATCAAATTATAGAAACCATTAAAACATTTAAAATAATCAGAAAGAAAAATCCTTCCATGTGCAAAAATTGTTATTTAGAATTTTAGGAAAAAATGAAGCATTAATTTTGAAACAAATATAAAAGAAATAAAACAAATACCCCAACTGAAGCTTCTCAGTTATTTAATAAAATTATTGGTTAAAAAAATACAAGACTTACAGGAGACTTCAGATTCTTAAAGTATTTCTTATGGATTTATTGCAAAATTCTATTTTACAAGAGCATGAAACGAAGTAAACTGAGGTAGCATCTTGAAACAATGCACCTCACATGGTTGTTTTTAATCACAAATGAATGTTTTAGCAAAAAGAATAAAAAAGTTTTCACTACACAAGAATCAGAGTAAAAATATGCTTTATTGGGATCAAAGTGGCACACAGAATAACAATGCAAAAACACTCATTTTTATTGAGGAATTAATTCTATTGTTTGCTGTGAACATGGTTAATAGAGGAAATGCAGGAAAAATTCTTGGAGGTATTTTTTAGTAAACTCAAAGAATCCAGTACACATCACATAATTTGAATGATCGATACATAGGAAAAAATGAAAGGAAATTAATTTGTAATAGCATTGGATAAGATCAGACATCAATAAGAATGAACATTTTAGCTATGTACATTTCATTGATGTTTTTTACTATTGTTTACTATCTATTTTAAAAAAATATCATTAGAAGTGTAACAGTGAAAAACATGATCTTACACATTTATAGCAGAAAATCATACGAATTGAACAAAGTGCATTGGTATGTGCAATAATGGTGGCTGATCTATTTCGGGTCAATGTGGAGGACTACAGCACTAATTTGTAGTAAAGCTAAAGTTATTTGGGGATTTATTGTAATATTCAGGTAAATACCTGTATCAAAAATGCTGAATCTTATATTGAATCTCATCCTAGAATGTTAAAATAAGGTAAAGTACATGAAAAATTGGCAGCATAAAGGCAGATTTTTTCAAAAAATTAAATGAGAAGTTGAGTACACATTTCTTATATGCTATTTTAGCTGCTCATGTTGACTTTCCCATGGCAGTATACTATTTCCAGCATTTTTTCTTGATACACACCTAACACACAGTATATGCACATAAACTTTCATAATTAATTATTGGTCAGAATTTAGATATTTTCATATTATTTTTGATCTAATCAAATTTATTCCTTCAGTGAAATTAAATGAATAGTTTAAGAACCAAATTCATTTTTGTCATAATAGAAATAAAAAAATTATTTTTATTTAAAGGATGTAATATACATATTGCTTTTAATTATGAAATTTTAATTGGAAAATAAATAATTGTTGTAACATTTTGCATTTTTCACCATCATGAATCTTAAATGTAATTCTCAATTTACAATCACACATATATTCTAATTCTTTAATAAACATTAAATAAAAAAATAAAGCTTAAATTCAATTTTAATATTTTTTCAATGACATTTTTTAAAAATTAAAAAATCATGGATGCAGAAGAGGGTTACAATTTCAACTCTTAGGGACAACTACACATTTTGAAATAAAATACAGTAAGTTTGAACAATTTACAAAAGGTTTACTTGTTATATCTAAATTATGAAAAAACCTCAATTCATAATAAAAAAATATTTCAATGCTGAAAAGAAAATTTAATATTTTTAAAAGTAAATATTTTTAAAATTTAATATTTTTAAAAGTAAATTGATAAATATTACTCCTCAAGGAAGAATATTTACATTTATTATCTTGTGTATATATTATTTACATATTTCTTCCCCTTCTCAAACCTTTACGGGTTTTCAATGATAGTGATTTTAGATACTTTAGTAAATTATACATACTACAATGAATTTTAATCTGCCAAGCTGCAAAAATAAAATTTACTGCATTTATTTTAAATAATCTTTCATTAATTTTTTCAATAGCTAAAATGGATTGTTTTACTGTTATCATAGATAGTATCAAGCTAAATTAAGAGTGGATAGAAATAGATATCGAAATCAAAGAAGCATTCAATTTTGGTGAAGTTTGTAAAGTTATTTTTTTTTTCAATAATTGTTTTTATTTTAAAAATACTAAACATAAATCACTTTATTCTTTTTCATAAAGTTCTTTGTATGCAACATATTTCATGTTTGCTAAACACTCATGTTCAAGAAACAGAAGAAAAAGTATCATAGTTAACTAGAGAAAAATATTTCCCAATTAATTCAACTATTGACAATTATGCATCACATGTTTCTTAATGAAAATCTCACATATATGTTATAGCCTTGCTTATAGCTAGTAAGAACATTATAAAATAATATATATACTTTTAATTCATTAAAAAAAAATTAATAACATTTTTTAAGAACTCTAGGTTTTTAATGGTACTTTTTTGAGGAAAAACTGCAAAAAGATTTTATATATTGAAAATGGAAAACTATCTTTAAAAACTTAGTTTTAAATATAGAAAGTTAAATAATTATTTTGTCTGATTTTTCATCAATAAAATAAAAGCAAGCATTGTTTTTAGATATGAATTTTATTTTGCATGTATTTTTATATTGAATTTTTTCTGAAAACACTCTATTTATATAAAAAAAAAAAAAAAAAAAAAAAAGGGTCAGATCTGAATAATCTAATTTTTTATTTTTTTACTTTATGAACAGTTTTACTGGTCCATACAATAGAAATTCAAAAAAACAAGCTTCTACTATGTGTGTGTGTATATATATATATATATATATATATGTGTGTGTGTGTGTGTTTGTACTTATTACTTACAGGCTTAGACAAATTTTTGGAGAAAATTGTAGAATATACAATCAAGTTGTTTTTGCCAAAATTAATACGCATTATAATTCTTAAAACTATAATTAGCTATTGAATTAAATAGTTTTCTAAAGGAATGAAAATAATCAAGTTTACTAAAATATTATTATTAATAAATTTGATATTTTTGCCTAATAATTTTGTAAAGGTTTAGAAATGAACTAAAAAGCTATAAAATCAATATATTTAAGATCCAGATTTTAGATCTGATATAGAGAAAAAAACTAGAAAAGTCAATCACCTAAGACAACATTTATAATATAATACAGAAAGAAAAAACACATAATTTTTCCTTTATTATTTAGTGGCTTAAATTGAAAACATTGCTTTCCAAAAGCATAAATTTATTACAATGCAAAAGTGATAGTGTTAATGGTAATACATATATACATTACCATTAACCCTTTCCTTTAAATTTGTTCCACAATATTAAAGGAAATGTGTAACAATTACAAAATTCGGTAAAAAAATAATATGATTACAAGTCAGTAAAAATGGCAAGTAATCATATGATTTTTGAATAATTAAGGCTTGTAAGCTAATATTTTTGTCTCCTTTTAACAAGAAAAACAAGTCTTAGAGCTCAGGAACTTTTTTAAAAGTTGGAATTGTTTGTAAATTGAAAATGTTCACCTATGAATTTAGGAACACCAGTAACAACAGATGAATTTTCTCATATATAGCACAAACCATGAGTGGTTATCAGAGTAATAGAAACATCTTAGATTTACGAAGAATGCTTTATTAGTATGGCGTAGGACCACCACTGGTAAGTAATGAGGCTTGGATTTGAACTCACATGTAGTGTTTAGAGGTATACTGCACCAAATTTTGTGAATGAAATATCAACATGGAATACTGATTCCATATTGTGCATTGATTGCTCCAAAATAGACTTAACAGTTCGATTATATTAAAGATAATAACTGTGCGGACCATAGTATATGTTTAACCTCACCCCTGTATTTGTAATACCATGATAGTACAAGTCTCACTGGATGGCTAGATGCATTATTATCCTGGAAAATTTTTATTTCCTGTAGGAAGCAAACTTTACATTACAGCATAGATACGGTTGGCTAAATTTTCTTTATACTTTTTCCTGGTGATCTATCCTTTCAAAGTTACAATTGGTCAAGAACAAAACAATGATTTGGGTTTCCATGACAGATCCACCATTTCCAATTATAATCATATGACAGTGCAGATGTTCTCTAATTGTGTACTGAGCCTATTTAAGGAAAATGTTAAAAAGATGATTTTCCAAACCATATTACTTCCTTCCATTTATCAATTGACATGAACATATATGCAGCCTTGAGAACTGCTACTCTGCCATAAATGTTCTGTTTATGAAGATGTTTTTTAACTGTAACAACTGACATTGGAGAATTTGGATATTGACTGAGCCACGTGGTCACTTCTGCTGCAGTTGTTAACATTTTAAATACAATCCTGTGGATTGTAATATTTAAAGTATTTTTCTTTTAATTTTATTTTATTTAAAATATTTTCTTTCAGAAATTTGCATTGATGCATCACATATATGCTATCAGGACTTTAGGCACCATATCTTGAATGCCTAAAAATTGAGATGTTAAACTTACAATTGTTCAAACCAAACAGGCAGATATAATTGTCACTTTGAAAACTCAGTGACAGCCATTTTTACTTTTGAAAAAAATCCAAGACTCACAATTTAATAAAGTTACCACACACTACCAGAAAACATACATTTTTATTCTCAAAAAAAAAAACTGGTAGCTTTTTTATTGTAATGCTAACTAAATACATTCAAATATGTCACTTTTATTTATAGATGTCTCCATTATTTTGATAACCATTGTACATAATTAATTATATAACTTTGAATCTTTAAAATATTTTAATTATATGATTACCTGAGGAGTGAGATTTTTTAAAACCAGAAAATTAGATCCACATTGCTTTTCCCATCCTAAAATAATAGTAAATGAAGTTAATTCTAAATATGTTTGAAACTGCAATGCAAACATCAAATAAAAAATGGACTTAATTTAAATTTAAAAGGAAAAATTTTCTTTTATAAAAGTAATTTTTTTATAATTAAAAGTGATTAGCTTTTACTTGAAACACTTTATTTTAATAAAATAACCAAAAGCAGCAATAAAATTTTAAAAGAAAAGTTAAACCAATTTTGCAATATTTGTTATAAAAGTTTATACTATCAGACATTATTAAATAATAGTGCTGTAGAACATTTATCTACTTTTAGAAATTAATATGTTTTATATATTCAAAATTCTTTATTCTAAAGTGTTCTGGGGAAGCCAACACTGAATGTATGTTTGCATAATTAATAATATATAAGTAAATGAAAAAGGAATAAATTTGAACCTGTATTAGAAGACCAATTTTGAGGAACACTTTCATTGTTTCTCCAATTTGAGGTAATTGATTTGTTTTGGCCACTTAAGCCAGGAGGAGGACGAGAAGTTTTTGGCATTTGAGTCTGACCTTTCCAAGGTAACCTTTCTTGATCAGATGGCTGATTTCCCCAAGATCTGGAATTACCAGATTTTCCTGATGAGTTACCACTACAAATGACAAAATTTAAAATAACTGACAGAGAAGAAAATCATTATTTCAATATATTATAGATAATTTTACAAATATATAATTTTAACTGTTACATTAAATATCAAAATGTATGAAAGTTAAATCAATCATAAAGATATAATATGTACCAATAATCTAAGAGACAATATTGTTATTTGATTATTTTATTTAAGTAATCAACAGTTGGAAAACCTCAATGGATTTTATTTTCAACATTAAGCATCAATAGAAAACAAGGAATAGTACTTGCAATCTGTTGCAAACTATTGAACAATTCCAATCAATTATCATTAAGAATGATTATAATAGAAAAGCTAGGTTCTTTCAATGTTATTTAAACTGATGAAATTTTGTGTAGAAATTTCAAAACTTCAGATATTTGTAAACTTCAAAGAAATAACTCATAAAAATTTAATTCTATTCTTTCAAACACATTTTGGTTCACCCCTCAAAAGCTTTTTTAAATATAGTAAATAATTCTGTTTGAAAGAATAATAATTTAAAAACGTTTTAGAAATGTTAATCTATACACTATTTACATAGTTGTAAATACAATTTTATGAGCATGACAGTATACAATGGATTGTGCAAATAAACTTATTTTATAAGAATCAGTCTTTAAATTAATTGTCTAAATATTTTAAATAAATACAGTTTAATATTAGTAAAAGATAATTCTATGTCTAAAAATTTTAAAGTTTATCTTTCTAAAAAAATTAACATTTAATGATCAGCTTATTCAGGAATTTTTCTCAATGCATATTTAACATAATTTATTTATAGATAGAAAAACTCATTTTAAATCAAATGTATTTAAAAAAGTTCTTTCTAATAAAATTTTATTTTTTACAGAAGTTATAATTTTACTTGAATAAGATAATAAGATTTTAACATACTCCTATTAAGATTATTCCTTTGAAAACGGAAATAGGTTATTGTGAAATAATTTTTAAACTAATCAGTTAGAGTGTTCATTTACATAAAAATTTTTTAAATTTAACCTTTTTATAATTAATACATTTCCTTGAAAAATTTTTGTTTCTACATTCTTTTACAATTATAATAACTGATATGTATAAGCACTAAAATGGTAATTTCCTTTTTCTTAAGAAATACAAGTTTCAATACTATAATGTATTTTAATAAATTCTTTAAGATTATTATAATTTTTTACACAGATTTATTCTTAACTTTGAAGCGCATCTTAAAGCCTATTCAATAAATTCAAAATAGTTTATACAAATTTTCAGAATTAAAAAAATGCTGCTTGAGAAACTGGATTCAAAACTAGTTACAAATATATTTAGTTTTAATATGAATGAATTAACTTATTCAATGGTAAAATTTTTTTTTTTTTACTTTATCATGTGATTGTTGGAATTTGAGAGAAAGGTAAACTAAAATCTCAAATCATTTTCCAACATATATTTATTGAAGTTAATAAAACATACATTGGAAGCAGCAAAAGGCTTTTCTTGTACAATGTCCGATGAAATCTATACAAAGCATAAGCCGATTTAATAACGGACAATGACACAAAATATACATCTCTTAGCTCAAGATTTATTTTCTATAACTAGAGCAAAACAAATTTAACTTAAAATTATCAACAAAAGTTGCATGATTTATCCACTGCATTAAAATATTACAATAAGCAAATTAATAACAGAAATAAATCTTTCTTTAGATACAAACATTTAAAATATATCGACATGCAAACATGTAATGCGCATATATATTATAATCAGCATATGAATACAATTAAAAATACAGTTAATTGAACAAAATGACAGCTTAACAATCAAATTAAATTTACTTCATGAAATATAGTAAGCTAAACAGTTTCACACTTCAAACAAGAACATAACTGATAGTTCAATAAAACAGACAATAAATTTTAAATAAATTTCAAATATAAATGAAAACTTAATAAATCACTTGAGGAAAATATTAAAGCATGCATAATTTCATTCAATAAAATTTAAAGATTAAAATATTATTATTTAGAGGCAAAAACTAAATAGTGAAAGTTTAGTCAGCAATTTTTTTAACTGTTATTATTAAAATTATGGCATAGAATATTTAAATAACTCTAGTATTCATTTATAATTCAAAACAAATGAATTAATGAACAAAATTGATAATACCAAGACACTTAGAACCCCAAGATATAATAGATACACACAAATTAAGTTTATCTCACATTTTTTAAAAGGAATCCCAAGTTGAAAATTGCTGTTTAAACAATCCTCATTTAATACTAAAAATTATCTCATTTAATACTAAAATTAATCTTAAGCATGGGTGCCACTGTACCCTAATTAACAAAAGGGGGAAAATAAACACAATGAAAAATTATTTTAACTTAATAAATCGGTAATTCTTCAATTTAAGAGAAACTTTCAAACAACCAACACTATGCTAACAAAATTATTTTGCTGTAATGTTCAATACTGATTAACCAAGAAATAGAATACAGAATTTTTAACATTATAATACAAATCTTTTTTAACAGCTAATCAAACTATCAGATATTGTTTTAATAAAGCTTTAATTTTAATAAAAAGTAAAGAAAAAGAAAGAAAGAGAGACTAGAATTTAAGTGTTAAATTAAAAATTTTTCAGTTATTCCACATGTTATAACTTTTTATAGCAAAACAAATAAATAAATGTTTTTTAAAAGATTTTACACGCACTGAAAATTAGCATAAGAATAAATAAAGCAAGACATGCCTGTTATAATTTCCATTCAATTTTTGGACAATTGTTAATTTAAAGGAATCACTGAGATACACTATTACAAAGAATAATATCAATATTTACTCATGATAGCACATTTCTTTTTATGAATAAGTGCATTTTGCACAATAGATATCAAATTAATCAGTTTAAAAAAAAGAAGATATTTGAACAGAATTACTTTTATATTATCAATAGTGAAAAAATATGAATCCCTAACCATTTTTAAATATCTCTGCATAAAATTTTAATTCCAAAAAATTTGTTTCAAACAAATTTTTGAATAAAAATTCTCAAAAAAAATAGAAACCTGTCCCTAGAAAGGAAAAGTGGCATCCATGCCTTTACTTGTATAGTTTAGAATTGAAAAACAACTAGAGTATCAAAAATGCTAATTAAATCATAAGTCCTTTATCACAAAATAAACAAATCACATAAAATACTTAGCAGGCAGTTCATGCTTTTAATATTTGTATAAAATATAGCCTTGCCTATTCTGAGTAGGTGGTGGAGAAAAAGTCCAAGTACTTGAAGTTAATGATGATGTCGTGAGGTTGGGCACATTCTGTTTAGTGTTCCAGGTGAAAAGTTCAGAATCTTTAATACTGTTAAGAGACAAAGGAGATTTGGCAATGCTTCCAGGAGTAACATGAGGATCATCCTCAAAATTTTTTATACGAGATGTTCCTTTCCATGGCTTTCCTGGTTCAAATTCAGGCACAAGGTCATTCAAATTGTAGGACTGGGAAGAGCTGGAAGTGGAGGGATTGGAGGAAGTGGCAGGAGAGTCTTTATTTTCTGAGGCACTATTGTGTTTGTTACTGCCATCGGAAAGAGTTTCATTTACATTACCAATGTTGTCGCTATTTCCCTGTACATTTGGTGGATCATTAGGATCTGACCAGGCATCGCCCTGTGATCGGCTAATATCAGGCCAAATGTTTTCACTTAAGGGCTGCAAGTTAGATGTATGGCTAGCACTAGAAGAAGAAAGATTGTTAGAGGAAGATGATTTAGTGATTGAACCGGGAGCACGACTAAATTCACTAGAGCTACCACCACTATCTCTATTACAGCTGTTATTATCATTGGATGAAGGATTATCTTCTTTGTCAAAAGATGATAATTTCCACTGGGTGAGTCGTGAATGGCCTTGTGAGAGTGGCTCTTTCATAGAAAGGTCCCTGAATTCAGAGTGCAAACCATTTATGGACTCCAGATTAGATTTCACAACATCAAATGAGGACGGCTGAGGATTTTGGAGGGATGGATGCTGCACTGGTAATTGTACTTGCTGAGGAAAAAACAAAAACAAACTTTTCAAGAAAGCAAAAATTTTTATAAGATAATTAGAACTTTAGTGAGAACTTAATTTTAAATACAACTATAAAACATTCATGCATAAATGTTTTACATATTTTAGGCGAAGTATTACTCATAGTTTTTTACTCAAAGTATTAAAGATATTTTATATAAAGTTATTAAACATCCTATGTTGGATTAGGAAACACCATTTATTTTTCATTTCAGCCAATAAAAATATGGCATTTGTTAATAAGATAAAATTTGGCAATATTTTTCAAAATTAAAGTTTTAATTGCACCCAATTTCTTTAACCATTTGAGTGCGGCGAAGTGCTATCGCGCTTCGCTTGTTATGTTTATATATAAGGAAACTCTTCAGCACTCAAATGGTTCAGCTAGAAAGATTTAAAAGTACCTTCAACTCATTTTATTTTGTATATAAATTTTATTATATCATATTTTATAACTATTTTAAAAATAAACTAACATTTAATCAGAGAAAAAGCATAAATATTATATATAAAAGATGAACTTTTAACAAATTCAAAGAGGTTGTGGATATAAAAAATAAACATAATTATTCCTGTTAAAAGAATTTCCCCTTATAAACATTAAATAAAAATTATCATAAAGTATAAATTTATGTAAGCAGGAAGTCTGTCTTAAAGACAGTTTTAGCATTGATAAAAAGCTTATAATAAACATGAAAACAATTTTTTCTCAGTAAAAATACTGTGTTTTAATCCACCTTTACAAAAATTATGACAATCATGTTTGGAAATTTACAATCACATTATGATGCTTTTGAATGTCAATTGAAAAGCTTAAGAAAGAATAATTTTCCAGTATATTTTAATTATGCCTGCCCCTTAATTTTTAACAATTCTAAAAATAAAATATATACATATTTTTAAAAAATCTGGAAAACTTTTAAAAATTTTACTTATTTTATCTAGAAGTAGGGGTTTGAAAGAATTCTTGAAAAAGTATATTACACTCAACTGATCAAATTTTAATACTTCACAATTTCTTTCATTTTGTAAATTAATTCACTATTTCTTTGAATAAGTCAATATTTTAACGTTTTAAATTACATTTTTAAATGAGTTTTAAATGAGTAGTTATTTTTCATTATTTAAGTTAAAAACTACAAATTCAAATTACCACTATAATAATATTTACATCTGGATAATTCTTATAGTATATTTATTGCATAATCTAAATATTTATACCAGCAAAAATATTTAGCTTTTTTATTATATTAAAATAAGTTATCATATTTAGATGAAATAAAAATTGTGTACAACGGTTTACATATATATATCAGTACTTTTTACCCCCCCCCCAACTTTTGAGATTAATATAAAAACATTTTGTTAAAATAGTTAAAATTATATAGCAATAACAAAATCTGCAAACCTGTTTTAAGAATACAGCTTGTTGAGCAGCTATTTGGTTCTGAAGATTCATGATGTGTTGTTTTGTTTGAGTGATATTTAAGCTGAGCTGCAAAGGAGGACTGCCTGGCTTATTTCCATGTTGAGAAAAATACATTTGTTGCTGTTGAAACTGATGAAGTATTTTTATGTGTTGTAAAAGTTGAAAAAGTAAATACAATGTCTGAGGAGCCAAAGGTTGATTTAAAATCTATAAAAAAATATTAGTGAAATTAATATTTTTAAAATTAGATTATTGATATAACTATAGACATTGTGATACAATACATTTAATTAAGTTTTTATGTGAAATGCATACCGTGGGACTTAGATGACCAGCTTGAACTGCCATCTGAATCTGCTGTACAAGAAGGCGTAATTGAGTAGATGAAGGAAAGTTTTGTTGATTCATTCGTCCCATGTTTTGAGGAAGGCAGGCCTATGATTAAATTTTCAAAAAAAAAAATAATATACATATAATATACAGTAAAATATCTATTATATGCATATAAAATAAGCAAAACACAAATATAAGATATTTTAATTGCAATGAAATTTTAAAGTTCTAAATGGAAGATTAAATATTTCTATAAATATATAATAAAAAAATGGAAAAAGGCTTAGAAAATTGATAATTATATATTAAATTGAGAATAAAAATGATTACCAATAAACTAGTTTATACAACAGCCTTATGAACATTTTTGTTATTTTCTTAGACTTAAAAAATTTCCATAGGATATTTTTGACAGTAAGTTCAAATATAACTTGCTCCAAACTATTTCATTTGCCCAAGTACAGTCAACCCTCCTATAACGTGATACTCTCGGAACACTATTTTCATATAATGCGCAGTAATGTGGTACTCTCACAGCACGGTTTCTGTACAACAATGTCCCATCAACGTCTTTCTGTGCATTCAATGAATGGTTTTAACTGTATATGTTTATATAAAGATTCAAGCTTATCTCTTAGCCGTTTGCGACATCAGCTTCATTTGTCTCAGAGCTCTTGCACAGTACGTTTCATTGGTGACCAATTCTTTCTAAAATTTTGTCTCAACTGTCCATTCGTTTAGCTTTTTTTGTGGTTTATAATTGGACAACATTATACAATACTGTAAGTAATATTATTTATTTGTTCTAATATAATAATAATAATGAAGTAATTATTAACCTTAGATCTGCATCATGACAAACACAAAAGAAACAAGGAAAAGATATAAAAGAAAGTTTATAGTACTTCAAGCAATAAAAAGAAAGTTTATATTGCTTGAAAATAAAATCCAAATTTTAAATCGCTTAGGTTGGTTGGGTTTTATGGAGCAAGGTCCAAAAAGGACAAGCTGCGCCTTAAATCGCTTAGAAGGAGGGGGTGGGGCAGAATATCATCTTTTGCAAAAGCAACAAATTTGAATGAATCTACAATTCAAACCTTAAAAAAAATGCAGATAATATAAGGAAAACTATGTCAGATGACTGTCTGTTAGGTGCGAAATGCCTTACTGGCACATGAAATTCAAATATGGTTAAAATGGAACAGGCGTTATTGATCTGGTTGGAAGATTGTATAGCCAAAAAGATTCCTATCAGTGGAAATCTTGACAAGCAGAAAACACTTAAAATCTATGAAAACAAATCATCAAACAATCATCATCATCAGTCAAACTTTAAAAATGTATTACGAACGCCAACTTTTCCAAACCATTTTCGAAATATTAGAAAGTAGTGAAAACAAAGTTAACTCTTACTCAAGTGTGGATGGAATTTTAGATTATATTAAAACCATGTCCTCGACTTGTGCAGAAATTAAACCATCAATGTTAAATGTGTGTTGGAAACCTCTTTTACCTCAAATAGTTCAAGCAATACAAGATGATTCTACAATTTCACTCCCAGTTACAGAAATCATAAACACTGATTCTTGTTTAAGCAATGAAGAATTTGCAGCAAACCTTCAGGATGTAAGAGAACTAGTACTCGGGGAAGAAACTTTAGATGAGGAAGAACTGATGGAATTAATTGATGGCCACACCTCAAACGCATTTGTAAACGAAAATAAAAAAAACGAACGGTTGCCAAATCTCGATTGACAGGATGTGAAAAAAAGGGTTAAATTTGGCTAAAGAGTGAGAAATTAATTTCATTTTAACTGATCATTCAACAGTGTGCAGTGGAAAGTTTAAAAGAGAGTTAAGAAATTGCTTAGTTCCCTATAGAGAGGTTTTAAAAAGAGGGGGGAAAAAAACTAAAAGTGAAAACCAAAGTAAAGATGAAACAAGTGAGGAAGACATTTTGCCCATTACAAGAAGATGAGTTAGATGACTCATATCTGACAGCGAGGATGAGTGTTGAAAGATTACATTATTTTACAAAATTCTCTCGTTTTTATTGGAAACATTTTTTTAATTCAGTTTTTTTCCATTTTTATATCATTTCCTTATATGAACTCTTCAATTCAATAAAAATAATTTATCTTGTCTTATGTATTTATTGGTCTCTATGCAAAGTGGTACAAATGATGTGATTTGTACTAATTCTGAGTTTCTTAGAGCGCGGTTTCCATACAACGCGGTAGACTGCTTCCATAGAACGCGCTACGAATCAGCCTGGTTTGTACAGGGAAGTCCGAGTTTTTACACGCGGTTTCCATATAACGCAGCACTCACTCACCACGATAACGTGGTGAGGAGGGTTGACAGTAGAAAATTTATTTAATCTTATTCTTTTTGAAAATACTTTTTAAGCCTTTTAAAAAGGGATTCATTTTAATTTTATACTAAACGTAATATGGGCACAGAACAACATACAAATACAATAAAAATTCTTTCTTTTTCATTTTTAAAACTAAATATACCATAAATAAACTAGGACATTAAGAAACTATGATATAAAATTTGTTTTGTGATACATTATAAAGTGCATTCATTTTGTGCGAAAAAGACACTAATATTTCAGTATAAAGCAATGCTTCATAAAATCCTTTCATTAAACTATTCAAAATTTATTTTATTACTGACTGGGTTGCTAAATGTATGTTACAAAACTACATTATTTTTGGTATAGTATAGAAAAGGTGGAAATTTGAAACATATATAAGAAAAATAAGACTAAAATGTTTATTCTTCTGAGCACAGTATTTCTAATTATAAGGAATATATTTTTAAACAAATATGTTTATTAGTATTACATTACTATGTGAACACAAATAAAATTAAGTAATAAAATAATAATGAATACATAAATAAATTAAAACTTGGTATTCATAAAATTATGAGTATTTTGTTGCTGTCATAAGCAGAAAGTCCTAAATTTGAAAAATCTCTCCATCTCTCATGATTTTAATTTATTCTGTAAGATTTCTGATTGTAAAAACATTATTTCTTTAAATTCTTTTTATTTTAATTTCTAGCATTTAATATTGTAAAAAGCAATTTAAGATTTCCCTTTTTTGCAGTAAAATAGTTGATAAACAGACGAGGAAAAATATAAGTAAATACTTAAATTTACAAAAAATATTGAAATATTAAAAAATCAATGAAAAAAATATTGGGGAGAAAAATTCATAAAAATTTTTTCAGTAATAAATATAAAAGATATTCTAAAAGAAAACAAAATAGTTAGCATTTTACATGAAAGTTCTTTGACTTTAATATATTGTGAGAATATATTCTTCTTATGGTTTTGCAATAAGCTTTAAATTACTAATTTGACATATTTAAAATCTTAACACTATAATCAGAAAATCTAGCATTTTAAAAAACATGAAAAGTGCCCTCGTTTTCAATGAACATTTTTTAAACAAAGAATAAATAACAATTAAAAATGAACTACTTTAGTAATTACTTTTATATAAGTACAATTCAGAAGTTAATTTTTTTTAAATCAAATATGAGAATAAATTACATAATAAAATTAATAAACTCAATATATTGAAAATAGATTTAATTCAATTTGCTTGCCAAATGAATTCTCATACTCACAGGATTAAACGTTTGAGCTTGCTCTATTATTTTTCGCATCATAGCAGGACTTAAATTATTTATTCCATTGTTCATATTAAAATTCGGCACTTGATTGTTTGTTCCAGCATTTCCCAATATGGGTGTAACATTGTTACCAACAGAATTCTGTTAATAAATATAGTAGGAATTAAAAAACATTTTTAATTTTAAATTCTTTAGTTTTCTTTTAATTGATAAAATAGAAAATGCACCTGAGTTTTACAGTTTTGAGCAGGATTAAAACCAGAGGTGGAGAACATATTCATTCCTGGAAAATTGTTACCATACATATTTCCAGGGGGTAAGGAGTTGTCGAGAGAATGATCAGTGAAATTCATATCCTCTGATACATTTCCAAGATGAACCCTTGGTTGATTAAGGTTCATGGAAGATAGGCCATCAATGTCCAGTAAAGAGCCATCTTTATTATTCAAAGCATGAAGTTCCACTATAAAATAAATTCTACAATTATAGACAATTACATATTATAGAAATACAAAGCTCAACTTTGTACTTATGTTTGTATTGATAGTGATTTCTATAAACACAAATGGTAATAAAAAGTAATTAAAAAAGTTACTTTTTATGAGTAAATTAAAATTCTAAATTAATAATAATCACAGAAAAAATAACAAAGTAAAATTTTTGCAATAGAATTTGTGAAACAAATACTAAATTATTTTGCAAAAATAAGAATGGGGAAAATATTTTCCAAAACAGCTTATTTCTATAAATGCAAATTTTTTATTTTAAAAAAATATTTAGTAGACTTGTAAGAATTTTTGTTGTTAATGTTTGGATTCAATAACAGAATATTTAAAAGATTAATTGCCAAACTCCATTTATTTTATTTAATATTTTTAAGATAAAAACTTACAAAAAATGAAATGAATTTTTTAAAATTTGTCTTAAAATGAAATTTTTTATTTCAGAAATACACAACTCAAAAGTACAGCACAACTGTTGAATCATATATACTTGCCCTTATAATTAACCATAAACTTCTATTCACTATGACTAATCAGATATATTTCCTTAAAAATTTCTAAATAAAGCCCAAATGTCATACAAGTATGAACAGTTAAAGAAATTTAATTAGATTTCAATATTTTGCTGTCATGATTTCTATTAAAATAGGTACTACATAACAGAATTGTAGACAAATTCCTTTATATTTTAAATTAATAATCACAACACAATTAATAAAATCTGACATTCACCAGAGCTGGAAAATGTATTGAAAACACATAAGTCACTCTAATTAAATGAAAAAACATTCCCTTTGAAAAAAAAAAAAAAAAAAAAGAACTATGATCAAGTACTAAAGTACAAACTAAGCTATTTGTGCAACATTGTCTAAGAGAAGGTTCCTAAATCATAAGCAACAATAAATCTTGAAACAAATTAAAGTTTTAATTACAAATTCATGTTGACTTTTTGTATCACAACTTTACTGAAATAGTTTTACTATTTTTTTTTTATTACATGGACACATACAAACTCTTGTAATTTGAATTACAATTTACAAAAATTAATCTTAAGTGTGCCTCATTTTAGAGTTATATATACACTAATATTAAATTATAACTTACAAACAGCTTCTTCCAGATTCATATTGCTGCGCCGCAAAGCATTTTCAATATCATCTTTCTGAATTTAAAAAATAAAAAATGTGATTATATACACTAATTGATACTTTAAATAAAATGAGTTTTACGAATAAGTACCAAAAAACCGAGGGGAAAGAAAAAAAAAACAGTATCATATTACCTTAAAATTCATTTCTGCCAAAATACGAAATTGTTTACTGGCCCAAATCAGATCTTTAGTCAGTGGCTTCCCACTCTAAATGAGTGAAGGAAAAGAAAAACAAACTATAGCAAATATTTTTAAATAAATCTAAAGCAGAAAAAACTTGCATTTCAAAATACCATAATATCAAAATACAATAAATTTTAAAATCAACAATTATAAAAATTATGTAAATACAATTGTTTTTATTTCTTTGAATGTTTTATTTTTGCTTTAAACTTGTTAATAATGAATTTAATGATTTCTTAAATATTAAAATAGATCTGTATAAAAATAAGGTATAAAACCTCTAATATATATATAAACTAATTAATACAAAAATCAGGAATGTAATTTTAACATTAAATTAAGTTGAACATTTACAAAAATAATACAATTGATTAAGATAACTAGCATGTAGAACTAGAACTTTTTTATTTTAAGAGAATTACTTTAATTTAAACAAGTTGGTAATAGCTTCAGAATGAGGAAATGAGAATAGACTCCATAAGCATTAGGTTTTTATACACACATATTAATGTATTATAGAAAGACATATTAAACATTACCTGTTTCAATGGACCACCCCATGAGCTTGTATCAACTTGTCCATCAGCCCAACTACAATTAGAGTTCTTAGATTTTGCACCCCAATATTGTCCCATGGAGTGTGTTGGTTCTCCCCAGTTTCCAAAGGCACTATTTGGCGTATTAGGAGTTACTGGAACACTTTTGTCTGGAAGGGGATTATCACCAAGATCAAACATACGACGTCCACTTAGAGAGTCTCGATGTGAAGGCATCTCATTCCAACTCATATTACGATTCAATATTGGATTTTTCATCCAAGGCTTGTCATTATTATTAATATTTGCTCCAGTTTGTGGTAATCGTATCATACCAGGACCAGAATGAGGAGCACATGGATTGCCACCTTGACACATATTAGATGGTGGCATAACACAGTTAGGCATTTGCTTGGCAGGTGGCATTTCTTTCCAATGTGATACTTTTCCTTGATGTACAGGATTTCCCCATACAGCAGTGCCATCATCATAATTACCACTTGATTGACAAGACTGAGGTGGAGGAGCAGTTTCTTCCCATCCAGATGGTGGCATTTTTTTATTACCACCAGTAACAGGTGACCAGTTTCCAAAGGTACGATTAGATTTATGTGGTGGATCTATTGCCCAAGGAGGTGCATTGTCAGGACCACTTTCTTCTGCTAGAAAAAAAGAATAATTTAACACAAGGTTGTACCTACAAATAGATAAGTAGAAAACTAATTCAATAAGAAATCTTATAAAATCATTTATGCTTCATTCACACAACACTTTGGTGATAAAGAATTTCAACCTGATTTAGTCGCTTCACATTTTTCATCATTCACGCTTGGGAGAAATTTTTCCAAGTAAAAATTTAGATGTCATAAATTTTATCAACCATTTTTTAATATTTCTGGATAACAGCTTCAATAAAAATTATAAAAAAAATATATCTTGTTTAAAAACCATTATAAAATACAAAATCCTTTCACCTATAGTTTTATTGTCATTAGCCAGAGGTATCTGAGGCAAACCTATCTGCAAAGGAGCTGAAATAAATAAATTAAATAATCAGCATTGCGAACTTAAGATTTTGCTATAAGAAATTATTTTCATACTTAACAAAAAAAGAAGAGGACGTGTTTAAAGAAATAAAGATTTTGCATTTGATATATTTTTTTAACAAGTATTGATTTTTTAAAAAAAAAAAAAAAAAAAAAAAAAAAAAACATAAATGTTACAGTTATTGTAAAACATTAAAACAATTCATAAAAAAGTAACATTTTATAATGTTTTAATAACTATAAAACATACAGCAAATTCAAGTTTACATTTAAAAATAAGAACGAAAGCAAAAAGCATATGGACTTTTAAATTTTGGAAAGCTATTTTATTTCAATTTGTCCTTTCACATTAAGTACAACATAACAAAAAGTTATTATAAATTGAATATATGAGTTAAAATAGCAACTGGAAAAAATTAAAGGCCCTACACCAGTCACTTGGCATATTTGTAGAAATTGCTTCCTCTTATAAAAACTTAGTTCTTTGAAATATTTTTATAAAAGTTTCCTTATTTTATAAAATAGTTGATAAACTATTAAATTATTATTATGATTACTAAACTATTAATATTAACATTAAAACTTCTCATAAGAATATTTATTATCATATAATAAATTAGTTTGTTGTTAAATGATCATCTGTGCACTTGTTTTTTAAATTGACCTTATTATTATTTTTTAGGTTTTAAAAAATTGTAAAAAATCAAAACAAAAATATCTTTATAAATTACAATGAATTCCATATTGAATCTAAAAAGAGCATATAGATTAAGAACTGTAATATGGGAAAAAATTGAAACAATGAGCTTAAATGCTCACTTCATACTTTCTTTAGAGCAAAAGTAATTTTAAAACTAACTCTTCATATTTCAATATTAGATTAGACACAATTCATGATGAAAAACCCAAAGAATATTTCCAATCAAGTTATAAAAATAATTAAAGATTATAGAGCAAAAAATTCAAATCATGTTTTATGAAATTTTATCTAACAATGCAAAAATATTCATGTGTTTTGATTTCTAACAGTAAGGCTTTTTCTTAAACTTATTACAAGTTACTATGACTTTATATAGTAAATACAAAAATAAAAGGTAAAAATATTATATTAAAAGAGTTAATTTAAGAATATTAAATTTTATAAAGTAAATAATTCAAATGTAACTTCAAAAGCATTAACATCAAATTTTACTTACGTGGTTCATTATATATATTTGGATGCATGTTTTGAGTAATAGGGTTGTTCTGATTGCTCCAATTTTTATTTTCTGGTGGGTTAGCACCCCAAACTGAAGTACTAGTTTCACCTCCCCAGGTAGCACCACTGGCTTGTGGTACACCTGTCCACAAGTTAGTGGTATCTTCCTCCTCACCCCAAGTACCACCAAGGTGTGTAGTTGGAGTATGACCCCATGGTTCACGAACTTGATTAGGAGTCTTGGCACTGCCACTTTTGATGTGATGGCGAACATTATTTTCCCATATTTCAGTGCCAGAACTGGTTGAATTATTCCAAGTGCTTCCTTCTTTTGGGCTTAAATGAGGAGAAGAAGGCACATCCCAAGCTGTGTCTTGATTGACACCCTAAATGGATATTAAGTTTATTAAAACCTTAAACTTAATTAGAATAAGAACTTCAAAAACTGGTTTACTTTAAATATATGATTAAAGTTATCTAAAGTACATCACTGTCATTATGTTCTATGCAGATTTTAAAATCCATTTGAAGATTTTCATTTTAAAATGAATATAAAAAATTATTGTTCAATGACAATGAAAGTAATTTTATATATATATATATATATATATATATATATATATATATATATATATATATATATAT
>JAPDSC010063774.1:0-12585 GCA_026290005.1 Latrodectus geometricus | reverse complement strand
CCATATATATTTGATTTAATTGATGGGGATAAATTAAAAGTGTTGCTAGCCTGGTGGTTGATAAAGAATACATTCATTTGGTATAATTATCTTTAAGTAGTCTGCTCATCTTTTGTCAATGGAAGCTCCATTTATATTTTCTTAGTTAAAATAATGACTATTTTAAGTTAATCATCAAATTTGTGAATTAATTTTCATTTTCTCGTACTTGGCTAAGCGTATGTAGAAAATTTCTATTCATTACCTGCATACAAATGTGTGTGTATATATATGTAACATAAATGTCTATTTAAATGCATAGATGGAAGTTTCTGTATATAAAAATTTATTATTCATTGTTGACTATTTAAAATTGCATACCAAATGTTTGATTTTTCTTATTTTTATGCTTGGATAAGAAGTTAAAAATTTCTGATCATTTTTCTTTATATAAATGTGTGTATATGTGAAATAATAAATGTCTATGTACATAAAAAATAAATGTTATTTTCCATACTGAAATATTAATGTCTCTCTTTAGTATTTTAATAATTAAAAAAAAAGTTATTTTAAGTTAAGATTTGTTTATTTACAGAAATTATAACTCCTTGAATTTTAAAAATCAAGTGCATAATCTAGTTTTTCGTTAAAAATGTTCTTCTAATATACATCAAAAATATATATATACTAAACGAAAAAAATGGTATAAAGAAACTTTATCATATAATCGTGGTTTACACCTGAGGAATGAGAATTGATAATGAGTGTGGATTTTTGTACAATAAATACGAATTGTATATTAAAGTAAAATACAATTATCCCTTAAATGAATTATATAAATATATTCTAAAATTTAATTAAATAATGCAAGATACTGGTAGAGCTAAATTGGTAACTTATTTTTCTTTTATTTGAACAATTTCTAAGTTTGTGTTTATATATAATATACACACATACAATTAATTATTTATATGTATATATAAATTGTATGTTTATATTTAGTTTATTGATCACTTGAAGAACATGATAAAGTTATTTAATCCATATATATATCTTTTCTTTAAGTGATTTTGATATTATGACTACATTCCATAACATGGCTCCTTTTATATTAAAATATGCCGCCCACCCTTTCTGGTGGTTAGTGTACCTGATTACGGATGGGGAGGACTTGGGTTCGAATCCTGGCTCGGGCATGGATGTACTTTCTCTCTCTCTGAGTGTGTGTGTTTCTTGTCCTTTCCTCAGATGATGGATGAATGTGGTCCGCCCTATAAACAGGTTTGTGGTGGCGTGGGCGATGCTACTCGTACCTCCGTGACTTGGTTCACAGTTGCGCACCAGGTAACAATAAAATGAGTAGCAGTTTCCGGCCTTTTTGTGGCAAAGGGGTTAATTACTCATGGATGCCCGCCATTAGAAATAAAGAAAAAATATTAAAACATGCTGCTCGCCCTTCGAGTATCTCATCTTTTGTCTCTCTCGCCCAAAATCTCATATGACTTCGTGATGTCCGTATGACATAAACTGAACTATTTGCTCATCCATCTTTGTATGGCCTAACAAATATTTTTATAGATTCTTTTGCTACCAATATAGAAAATAAGACGCAATACATATTGTTCTTCAACAGTTATTTTTATTCCTCGGTGTCAGTATAAGTAGCACACACAAGTATTTACAGATGGTTCTGTAACTGCAAGACATGTTAGCTATGTACTGTTAGTGTGTACATTAACACTGCTTTTTTAGTCAGCCTACTTCCGCCATGCTTCATCTTTATGCCGAAGTTTCACCGCTCATCATGTGAATACAAAAGACTCATTAATTTTATTTGCACGCACACTGAAAGAATAAGCGATACAGATACTTTAGGAACAATTCTTTTGCATGTCGTCCTGTTCCATTAAGAATTTCAGAGCACTGGATTTTTTTTTCTTTGGTGGGTTATGTAATTTTGTGTTTGATACTAAGTAATAGTTGCATTGAATTTACTTCTAATATCCCATCTCTCTCACTCTGGTGTAAGAAAAAGACCAGCTGGTAGCCAAACAATTAGAACTCTGGTTTTCGTTTCAACTATCCATGGGTTTGAATCCCACTTTGCACTTCTCTGGTAGTGGTTTGGAATCCACTGAAACTTGTAGATCCTGGTCTATTAACCCTCGAGTAGAAGAAATGCCCGACCAATAAATAAACTCATGTTTGATGTGAGAAAATGTTTGAAAATGCTTATACATTCTCTTTGACATGAATCGTTGAACATGCAGATCACCATTAAGTTATGTACCATGTTCCCATACATTTCATTCTTGAATTTACTGCTACGAATTGCTTATGCTCCTTTGACTTGCTTTCGCATCGTGCACGCATTTCAGATATTTGTCTCTTTATGAATTAAATCTATTGTGCGAAACGTGTGAACCCTACACAGTTTATCATATTTTAATGTCATGTTGTGATTTTAACTAAAAAATGCTCACATTTATAGGAGTGATACTTCAACATTGCTTAATTTGTAAGGATAGCTACCCCACAGAAACATTTTAGGTTTTTATACTTTAATTTATATTTCGAGTTTTTGCAATTACTTTCAATATATTGATAAAATTATGATATTGTTTGTTAATTTTATAGATTTAGATTTTTAATTTTACTATATCTGAATTTTGTGATTTTTATATTTTAACTGCGGTT
Organism: Latrodectus geometricus; assembly: GCA_026290005.1. Taxonomy (NCBI): domain Eukaryota; kingdom Metazoa; phylum Arthropoda; class Arachnida; order Araneae; family Theridiidae; genus Latrodectus; species Latrodectus geometricus. The sequence goes on along the minus strand of JAPDSC010063774.1, from coordinate 9,909 downwards.
TCAAAATGAAATATATTAAAAGGTAACTTATATAAAATGTGTTTTGGTGCAGTTTTTGTCCCTTTCTGGACTTCGCACGACACAAAATTTAACCTATTTTATTAAGCAATGACAAAATAAAGGAATGTTTTTAAGGCGAAGATGGATTGTTTTATAAGTTTAAATCGAGTCTAAATATTAATGTGATTATATACATCAAGATGTATTAGAAGTGTGGAAAATTAAATATTCAATAATATGTGAGTTTAGACATCTTTATCTTACATTTCTCACTGATCATACTCGAAAAATACTTTTAAAATATTTATGTTAATATTACATCAATTTTGGGCGAATGGCAACATTTATGAGTGTACAACTATTCAATAAAGTATCTTTGAGATAATTATGAATTCACCAGTCAGAATTCACTCCCTGCATCGTAACATTCTGTAACGTATCTGCTAAGAGCATTGGACAACACCCTTCGAGACTTCAATCTGACCGCCCACACATCGAATGTCATCATTTGTGTGATTATCGGTTCGTACTTGCTCAGGATCAAGCTCACCAAATACTTATTTAAAATTAATTAGACATATTTACTAATTTAATATTTGAACACTATGAATCAGGCACGGTATGAACTCCATATGGCTTTATTTAAAATAACTGTAGGTTGCCATGTGTCTGCAATTGCTCATGGGTCACAAATGGTAAACTAATCAAAATAATTTTTGTAAAAGTATTCTTAAGTGCATACAAAACTTATTTGCTGATTCTTGTCCGTAAAAGAAAATATTTCAGTATTTAAAATAAATGTTTGCCTAATTATTGTCAAAAGGTTACAATTTAAAAGATATAGACAAGAGTTGTGTGGAAATTCGATTATTCTAAATTTTTACTCAATACTAAAATATTGAACTATTGAGAAATGGTTTCTATATAATGTTTAACACACACACAGCTCTTTAATGAATTATTTTAATGTAGTAAAATTCTTTCTTTTAAGTGATCGTTAGTTTCCACACTTTGACATCATATACTATTAACATCACACACACAGGTTTTTTAAATCCACTACTCATACATTTTTGTATCACTAAAATTTATTTAAAAGATTGAAATTTTAACTGTATATATCTATTTAGTAAATTGTATATCTACTTTTTCCTCTCTTTTTAAATTTAACTACATTGAGTTTTATTGTATGCAGTAAAAGGATAACGATACTGATATTTTTGTTTAGCAGTTCTGCATATACGTTTTCTTATTACTTATTTTGACAAACTAATTTTCTTCACTTATACAAATTTTATTTTCCAGTTTAAAATTCATTCTGTGAGACAACAAAAATCAGGGTTTTTCTTATACAAGTTGCCTATGCATGGATAACTTGAAAATTAGTTGATCTCTATATGATCACACAAAGTTGAACATATGTTTTATTTCGTCATCTTCCAAATAAATGTGATAGCATCAATTTTAATAATAATAGTTTAAATGAGTGGTAATGTTTAAAATTTTCCTACTCACAGCATTTAATTATTAATTATTTATCATTCTGAAGACTTTTTTTTCACTCCAATTTCTTTACTTTTATTGCGATCTGCCCCCCGAATTGTTAACTTTAGTTTAGCAATTTATGAAATCAATTCCCATTTCGAACTAGGATGCTTGTAATATTTTGGATCCAATACTTTTTGAAGATTCTAGACAAATGGACATTCATGTGTAAAATAATATCAGAAAACTGTAAAACAAACCTTGGTCATATTGTACCACTAATTTAATTCTCAATCATTTGTCATCTACAAAAATATATTAGATGACTTTAATGTTAAATGCTTTTATGTATTGCAATTTTTCTCCTAATGAATTAGATAGAATTAGAAGGAATATATCGACTCAATTTTGGCATTCCAAATTGCTGATTTTTAAATATTAAGGATATTTCGATTGTACATGCGATATTTCTTACTATTAGCTGTTAGTTACTTCAAGAACTTTTTAAAAATTGCAATATAGCTATTTGATATAATGTTTGAATTTAGTAGCAAGAATTAAAAATTAAAAGATTCATTTGCTTTTCAAAAAATCATCACAGAGTTTGTTTGATACTAGGTAACTTTAGGGTACGAATGTTATAATTTTTTCTTCTGCTTGAATCGTTGGTTTCACAACATCAAGAACGGTAATTCATTGAGCTCCTAATTAAGTGTGATTTTTAAATATTAAGAGTATTTGAATTGTAAATACAATATTTTTAATACAAATATATGATTATTTTAGTAACTTCAAGAATTTTTAAAAATTATATATATTTAAATATAATATTTGAATTTAATGTTAGTAAATGAAAGTTCAAAGAATCCTTTGCTTTGCAAAGAAATCTTCACAGTATTTGTTAGATACTAGATAACTTTAGGACATGAACTCTTTCTTCTGCTTAAATTGAGGTTTAGTTTCACAACATTAGGACTGGTAATTCATGGACCTAACGATTAAGTATAATTTATAGTAATAACGACAACGAGAGAGAGGAAAGTTCTTTAACTAAACCTAATTAATCTTAATAAAACCTTATTAATAATAATATATATAAAAAGACTATTAAAGGCTTACTATGAAGTTTATTGACGCCACTACTACATTCTGGAGAGAGTTTATTTGAATGCTGTACAGAGAGCTGATTTGTAGGAATTAAAAATTTACGAATACTCAAGATTTAAGAACTAAATGTTATTTCCAGACATGGTTCCGCGGAAACAATGAGGATTTTAATTCTTATTTATGAATTAAAGTTTTTAAATATCTCTTTTTTGTGAACTTTAATTCATGCATGTTTTACTTGTGTTCATTTTTCATGAACTGTTTTTTTCTTCTTTATATATAGTTGAGAATTTTGAGTTTATATATGTTCTTATTGGAGAATCATATATTTAACAAACAGCATTGTAATACGAAGTTTATATTCTAAGCGCATGGACTTGTCATTCCAGAAAAAAAATCTACGTCATTTTGATTTGCAACCTTTTTTTTTAAAAAAAAAAAGAAAAAGAAAAGAAAAGCTGTGAAGGAAGACATTTCGAGTATTTGAAGGAATTTTATCACTTATGCACGAACTTCTGCAAATAAAACTTTTAATATTTCTAAGACTCTTAATGCCTTTCTCAAATTTATTTATGAATGATTAAGTCATTCATGTGTATCAGCCATAGTGAGAGTGGTAATTCATTTTCCTCGAAAAAAATTGTTTCAGGAAGTAGTATATGCTCATTAACTTTATATTAATTTATAAATTTCAATATTTTATTTCTGCTATATTATATTGAAATAAGTACGTTAATAATAATTTAAATTTAGAGATAAATGGGTACTTGCGTATTATGACGACAACCTTGGTGATAAAAATGTTTGTGGTGAGACTAACAGTATTTAAAAGCCGTCAATAACATGTTAATGCCTATTTTTCTTTAGGTAGTTGTCATATTTTTTCAACCACCAGATCTGGTGATATATCTAGGTAGTCGTCAGAGTATCTAAGTAACAAAGATTTTTTCACCGCAAGCATTTAAGCTCTAGCTATTATCCTTAGAATACAGTAAGTATAATTTATAAGTTATAAATGGAATTGTTATCAACATATATTTTCTATTAAAAAGTCAAATTTTACATATTTCACTTGGAAAAAAGATGAAGAATGGGTTGTAGCGTAGCGTAGAGGCAAGGCAAATTATGACAATTTTATTTTAAATTATTTAAATTTATTAATGAGAACTAATTTTAATATATACATAATTTTTAACATAACTTTAAACAACAAACATATCTGTATAATTGGCGGACACCGCCACAAACACATATCCAGTGTGCTGTCTCTCTGAGAACTACTCAAAAAAAAATAAATAAAAAAGTAAACAAAAACATAATCGGGAGGGGAAGAGGAGGCGGCAGATGTTGGCGCGCATGCGCTAATCTGATCTCTGCCTTGACTCGTTACAACTCCTTCCTCCTCCGGGAGGACTTTTACCGGAGTAAAAGTCTAACAATATCTAAACAAATATAATGATTAATTACAAAAACATTATAATCTTAACCATAACATAAAAAAAACATTTATTCCTTCCATTTTATTATAATATTTTAAAAATTATTTTGGAAGTCTTAATAAGAGACAATATAATGGAAAGAAATATTTTAAAAAAAAAATAATAATAACGAAAAATTTTCTATTTAGAAATTCTACTAAGGATATCAGCATTCTTATGTAAAACTCCTTTACGATGGATTATTTCAAATGGATGGGATGTTCTTTTCCTTCTTCATCCAAATGAGAAAATACTACACCTATTCCTTCATTTGATGCATCAGTTTGCAATATAAATTCCTTTTCATAGTCAGGACTGTATAACACTGGTTTATTACTTAGTTTATTTTTCAGTTCTTTAAAAGCCGTTTCACACTCCTCTGACCACACAATATTTTCTTTCCTCGACTTTCCTTTTAATTTATCTGTCAAGAGAGCTGCAATAATCGAATAATTAGGAATATATCTTCGATAATAACCTGACAAACCTAGAAAAGCACGAATTTCAGTTTTAGTTGTCGGAACTGGAAAATTTTTTATGGCATCAATTTTTAATTCTGATGGAGTTCTTTTACCTTGGACAACCATATGGCCCAAATATTTGACATATTTTTGAGCAAAGACACATTTAGAAGGTTTGATCTTTAATTTTCTCTTTCAATTCGCCGAAAAACTTCATCTAAATGCTTTAGGTGTGATTCCCAAGTATTAGAAAAGATGGCAATATCATCTGAATATGGAATCGCAAAGGATTCCGCTCTTTGTAACAGTTCTGTTATCATTTTACAGAAAAAATATGGTGCATTCTTTAAACCAAATGGCATTCTAAGCGGTCTGTAACTACCAAAATTTGTTACAAAAGTCGCTAATTGTTGAGCTTTCTGAGTAAGGGGAATCTGCCAATAGCCTTTTGCTAAATCGATGATGGTAATAAATTTAGCACTTGAAACAATTTTAACCCTTTTCTCAATATTGGGAAGCGGGAAATATTCCGTTTTTGTAATTTCATTTAATTTTCTGTAATCAATGCAAGGTCTTGGTTCTCTACCCGGAACTTCTACTAATATCATAGGTGATGTGTAATCTGACATTCCTGCTTCAATAATTTTATTAGCTAACATTTTATTTATTTCAGTTTTTAAAATTTCATTTTGTCTTGGTGACATTCGATATGGTCTAGCACGTACTGGTTTATTTGAAATTAGTTCAATATCGTGCTCTACAATATTTGTTAATCCAGGTTCATTAGAAAATATGCCAAATATTTACATAGCAGTTCACTTAAATTTCGAATCTGTTCTTTATTTAATCTCTCTTCTAAATTATTATTTTGAATTAATTCAGAACAATTAAAAACATTTGAATTGTTTTCAATGAAAGGAAATTCTATTTCTAAATCTGGAGGATCTTTCATCTCGTCTAATTCAACAAGATTTATAACATTAGACCTACTGTAATAGGGCTTTAATAGATTCACATGATAAATTTGGGATTTCTCTTTCTTATTAGGTAAGGAAACAATATAGTTTGTGTCTGAGATTTTTGATTCAATTGTTCCTGGGCCGTGCCATTGAACAGCTAATTTATTTGCAGGCAAAGGTGCCAACACAAGGACTTGGCTTCCTTCTTTAAATTCTCTTTTAATACTATTCTTATCATAGTAAGTTTTTCGCTTTTCTTGACACTCTTCCATTTTTACTACGGCTAAACTTTGACACCGTTTTAATCTATTAATAAGATTTAAAACATATTCAACAACAGAATTTTGGTTTTCTTCAGGCTGTAACCAATGTTCATAGAGCAAGGTGATTGGTGTTCTTAAATTTTTTCCATAAACTGCAGGACTAAATCCGGTTGACTCGTGAGTTCTAGTTCGTAGTTATGCGGTTCCCAATCTGGGGAAGCTTCTAAACATAATACTCTAAGTATTCGTTTTATAGTTCTATGAAATCGTTCAACTGGATTACTTTGTGGATGATATACTGAACTATGTATTATTTTTATTCCAAACCTCTCTAGAAATTCTGTAGTTAGAGCACTCATAAACGAAGTTCCTTGATCATGTTGGATCTCTTTTGGAAACCCCATTCGGCTAAACATTTGAAGTAATGCATCAACAATTGATGTGGATGATATATCTTCTAAGGCAACAGCATCTGGATATTTGGCTGCAAGACACATAGCTGTAAGAATATATTTTTTTCCAGAAGGCGTGACTGGTAAAGGACCTACCGCATATATATTTATCTTTCTAAAAACCTCAGATATTATTGGTACTACTCTCATAGGAGCTTTCTTTTTCTCTCCAGGTTTCCCAGCTCTTTGACAAGGATCACAGGATTTAACAAATTCTTCTAATTCTTTGAAACAGTTTGGCCAGTAAAAATTTCGAGCTAGTCTATCTTTGGTTTTGGTAACTCCAAGATGAGCAGATGTACCTTCATGACAAGCTATTTTGAGTTTTTCTCTGAACTCTTTTGGAACGACTAATAAAAAATCTTCTTGTCCTAATTTATCTACTTTTCTTCTAAGTAAAAGTTCATTTTTTATAACATAATTTGTTTTGTTAACTTCTCCTGACTGGACCTTTTCAGCTTGTTCAAACAAGGATTTAAGATCTTCACTTGATCTTTGACATTCTTCGAATTTTTCTTTATCAATCTTAAGTAAAGAAACTAAGGGATCATGAGATTGTTGTTCTGGTAAAACAGTTAATTCTTTTTCATCCACTGCTTCTTAATTGGAATTTCTTTTCGAACCCTCTACTGGCTTGCTGGTGTTTACCTTCAGTTCCTCTTCTAAACGTTTCTGATTCCTAGTCTGCACACTATTTACCTGATCAGTTAAATTATTTTCCTTTTTTCCATGTATTAATTAAGCTGTACGGTTTCCCAAAAGATATCTACCACGATCTAATTCACTTGCAATAATAGCAGCCTTCGTAATTACATTTCCTAATTCACATTCCAACACAATTCGAGCAATTGGTAAACAAGTAGGAGTCAAATCTAAGGGTTGTTGTACCCATACATGTTCTCCTGTCATATCATCAAGCAAAACATACTTCCTACTGACAATATCTATTGTTGCTCCAGTATCTCTCAAAATTTCACATTTAATTCCATTTACTTTTCCAGCAATTGTATAAGGTTTGAGTAAATCTTTAACAACATCTTCTCCTACATTATTTACAGAATTATGTGATTGTCTTTTAATCAAAAGGCATTGTGGTCTCAAATGATCAGCAGAATCACATTCAAAACATTTCAGTGGTCTTCTTCTTTCAAAACTTATATCTTTAAAATCTCTCTTCTCTGTTTTGAATTTTTCATTTCTATGATTATTATCATGTTTCACATGCCTGAAAGGTAGGCTATGTGATTTTCGATTTTGATATTGAATGGTTGTATTTTTCATTGCATTACAATTAGTTTTGGGTTTAATTGTTTTCTTAATATCTTCAAATTCTTCTAATTTCTCTGACAAATGAAGTGGATTATTAATACAACCCCATTCATCTAAATAGAATTCTTTAAACTCTTGTGGAGCTCTCTTTTTAATCTGATCTGTTAAGATTAAATCAATTAACTTTTCAAAGGTATCAACTTTAAGACCATTGATCGATCCAAAAAAATAATTACTAAGTTCATGGTAATAATCTATCCAAGTAACATCATTTTCCTTTTGATGTTTCACAAACAGTTGTCTGAACTTCTCTGGGGTCAATTTAAATCTTTTAAATAAAACTTCTTTTACATAATCATAATTCTGTGCTTCTTCTTCTGGTTCACGTGCAATTATTTGTGTAATTTCATACGGCAATAAGCCTAACAAATATGAAACCCACAACTCTTTAGGTATTTGAGCACGACGTGCTTGGCGTTCAAAAAGAATTAAATATAGACTAATATCTTCTTTGATATCATATCTATGGATCAGTCCCTGAAGATCTTTATGAGAATGTTGGCCATTTCCACTGTAGGATCCATTTGTCAGTTTCAATTGAGCTTCTAATCTGAGTTTTTCTAATTCATGTTCCCTTTCTGCTTCTTTTCTCCGTTCTTCAGCTTCTATTTCAGCTGTCCTTCTCCGTTCTTCAGCTTCGATTTCAGCTGTCCTTCTCCGTCCTTCAGCTTCCTCTTTCTCAATTTGTTCTTGCTTTTTTCTTTCTTCAATAATAGAAAGAAACAATTCTTTGACAAAATACTATTCATAATTAGGACTCTTGGTAATGGCTTGTTTAATTGATATGCTTGAGGAATTTGAGTCAATATTCACTTCAAGCTCTGAAGCTAAAACTAACAAGTCCTGCTTCTTACTTTTCCCCAAAAATGACATATTGAACAGATCGTTTAAGTTTAAATTTATTCTTTCCTAACAAAAACCCAAATATTTAACTATCAATAATCTTTCCGCTTCTACTCAACATGAAATTTTTTTTTACTTGATAAATTAATTTTTGTTCTTAAAAAAGTAAATTATTATTATGCACATAAATTATATTACATGTCGGGAACAATCAAATAATATTTGTTTTAAAATATTTCTAGCTAATATTGTATTAAAACTTAATATAAAATTTCAATACTTAATAAAATAATTTTGCTTTCGTTTTAAAAACAAAAATGATCGAAAATTATCACATACCTTATATAGCAATTTTTTTCTTAGAAAAAATTATCAAATAAAATTCTTCAAGAATTGGTACAAACCTGAATTGTTCATCTACGATGCACTTAACACATAACCTAGAACAAAACTAGCATACAAAAATAACAAAAACTTAAATGTACAAGTTCTAGAAATAAACAAATTCGATATCAAAATTTAAAATCAATCGTATGCTAATATATACCAGATATATATATACTAACAACAACATTTACTCAATTGTATATGTCAATAATACGAAAATACTTTTAGAATAGAATTTTCACTTAGACCAACGTTAATCAAAACTGTAAATGGATAGGGTACCCAATACTATAATTTAATTCTTATCAAATATTTCTGCAGATGTGCCAGAAATTTTAAACAATAATATGTGTAAATTAATTCACTTTTAAATTATAACACTACTTATACAATAAACATAAATGAAATTATAAGAATAAATTATTAAAAAAAAAGTTATAAGAATGAATAACTATTAAATGACTCTTCATCAGATCTCTTTGATATTTAAATATATATTATATTTTTCACTGCTTTCGATTTTGTAGAATCGAAATATTCGATTTCGAAATCTATCATTCATCAAAATATCACTCACGAATTTTTCTTTTTGCACAATTTCACTTAACTATTTTTTTTTTTTTATATATTTATTTCTTTGTGAGTTTCACCAAAAATAATCACTCACGCAATAAACTTTTTGATTATCACTACTTTCTTGATTCTAAGAACACAGGAATTAGGAGATCCACAGCTCGAAGATTCCGAAACAGAACACTAATTCTACGGCGTATTTCTATAGCAGAAGTAGCATAATATTCCAATATTTCTCCTATTCTGGGATACTGGATTTCGCCTGGAATTAACTGGAAACAGGATGCTAGTTTCTTTTTATTCCGAGGGCTGGAATCAAAACAGAATATTTTTATTCCCTGGGTTGGAATCGACAAAACTTGAAATACTCTTTTCACCAAAATAGCAGGATGCTATGGATGGAATTAAAAACTACAAGCGGGATGTTTCTTTTTTCTTTTTTTTTTTTTTATCCAAGGGTTGGATTTAACTGCCTTCTTTCTATTCCACGGGTGGGAATTCAACTAGAAACACTTTTTTCACCCCAAGATAGCGGGAAGCTATATCTTCTGATTCCAACGGTTGGAATCGAA
>JAPDSC010063771.1:61799-72149 GCA_026290005.1 Latrodectus geometricus | reverse complement strand
TTTGCTCATGCGTATGAAATTTAATTTATTATTGCTAATTGCAGATGCAATGAAACCTATTAATATTGCACAAGAACTGTGAAAAAATCAATGTTAGTTAAAAAAAATTAAAAACCTAATTATTGGGAAATTAACTTTGAAAACCTTTGGAAATTGTTTAGATATTTGTAATTATGAAAGGTTTTGTAATATTCTGAAAGATTTTAATAAATGCATATAAACATTAGGTATGCTTAAGATAAAGTATCATAGCATGAATTATTTTTGCAAATGTATACCGAAATTAATTAATAATTAGTCTCAATCGTTTTATCTGTGAATTAATATGAGAATATAAATAAATTTAGACATATATCTTCTCGTATTTGTTGTAATGCAAATTCATAATACGATATTTATAAACAACATGTGTAATAAAAAAGTTTGTTCTTGTATTTCAAAATTTTAAATATGAACTCTAAAAACTGTTATTCAAATATTTTATTTAAAAGAAATTATAATTAAGTAAATTTTTAAACATTGTTATTTTAGATAAATTACTTTTTTAGTTAACTTCAAGTAAAATTTTTCCAAATTATTTGAAATTTTTAACTAAAATAAAATGTTATTGATAAATTTTTATAATTTTTTATGTTTCATAGATTATCTTCAAAACATTAAGTGTAAAATGCTGAAAATAGCAGTTACATAACTTAAAATTATGAGCATTGTTTAAATTAAACAATATTTGCATTTAAAGTCTATTTTAATATTTTTAGAGGAATATTACAATACTTGCTATTCCAGCTAAAACACAACACAGTATAATTCTCGATATTTATTCCATTTATATAATAATGAAATGAAATAAATGTATTATACTTGGCTTGAAAATCTGAAAAATTTTTGTTATAGTTTGCATTTGTAAAATGCATTCATCAATGAATTTATAATGAGTTATAAGCTACATGGTTTCTGCTCCAGAATGACAATGTTTCTTTTAGTTTTAAATTCATTAATATGTGTTATGTGCATTTTATATTTTAATGGCTTATTCAATTAATATAGCATCTGAATCAAAATATTTTTAAAAGAAAATATTGCTGAAATTTTAAAATGATTAAAAGAAAATGTATACTAAACGTGGAAAATAATTTTAATATTTTAAAGAGACGTAATGGCACGAAAAGAAAAGGCAGAATATGTCATGAAGAATAAACTTTCATTTGAGAAATAATTTCATTTGCAAAAAAATTATTTCTTCCATTTAATTTTAAATATTACAGATTTGTCATTAAATGAATGCAAGATAATTTGATAATAGGAAATAAAACTAGATTGCTTACTTTCAACTCACATTTAGTGAAAAAAAAAATCTGTTAAATAAGAAATATATGCTTTAGTGTTTTTCAAAGAGAAGTTTATGCAAACTACTAATGATATAGAAATTCATCATATATTTTTTTTGTATGGATATCATTTACTATCATACTATACTTCCATAAATATTTCACGCGGATTTTTATCTGTTGATGATTGTGGACTATAAATGAATGTCAATAATATATATGTATTTAAAATAATTCTGTAATGATTTTAATTAATTTTATACAGTTCCCATGTGAAATTACATCATATAAGAAAATTTTTTTTCCAGAATGTTGTCATGAATAATTTCTCATTCATTATTTTTTCAAGAAAGTGAATTCATATTAATAACGCATTTTTTTAAAACATAATATATACTGTAATCATATTAGTATAGAAATATCATGAAATTTGTTGTTTATATTTATCACTTTATTTAAAATGAAATTTTAACACATATTAGAAAACATATTAACGTTTATTACTTTTATTTTTAATGCTTTAAACCTTTTGTATTTTAGTAGTTAACTGCTTTTAATTTAATTAGGATTTAATGAAGGAAGAACGAACTTAGGTTAAAGTATTGAAGTAAATAATGAAATCTACTTTACAAAAATAACAATCACTATTTTCTAAATGCAAGCAGCTATGTAAGCTATATATATATATATTTTTTTTTAACTAATATTAGAATAAAAAAGAACATATTCTAAAGAGATTCTTGGGGAAAAATGTTGAGATATTAATGTAGTTGACAGATATCATTGACCGAAAAACGTAATAAAATTGAAATATTTCATTAATAATAATATTAAAATATTATGCCATTAAGAATTTGAATATTCTAAGTTTAAAAATGTTCCTTGTTTAAAAATGTTCCTTGTATGAGAGTTAAATATTGTATTTTAGCAAATTTTAGTTTGTCCATTTATTTGATTTGTCCTTAAGATTTAAGGGATACAAAAGTCTTATAAGGAGAAGAAATACTAAGAGGAAAAAAATACTTTTATCGAAGAAAAGCTTAAAGTTTTAATGCCAGGAGGGAAATATTATTATTACTAAGTCAGAGATAGTTTTATATATAAAAAGAAAACAATGCATATCAATTAAGTTATATACTTAGTTGCTATATAAGTTAGTTGATATGTATTGCTTAGATGCTAGTATAGCAAGTTTATATGCTTAACTAACATTTACTAAGTAATATTTATAATTGAAGTAAATATTTATAAAAACTTTTAATTTTGTTATATATTTAAAGAAAAAAATTAAATTAAATTCCTTAATTATAATGCATATTTTAGAAGATACAATTTATTCTCAAACGTAAATATATGAAAAATAAAATAATTATTATTTTGTTATAATTATTTTTTAGTATTCTATAAGGAATTGTTAAATCCATATGACGGTATGTGTAACAAATTACATATTATTAATTGAAAAGAAATTTCTAAAGTTATTTCTCTTCAATCAAGAATATTTTATTTTAATATTATGTGTTTTTCCTTTAATTATCATTAAATTGAATCATGTTATATGGAAACTTGCATCATAGAAGTTAGCGGAGCATTTGCCATTGCTTAAAATGTTATTCAAATTCCTGTCATCATTTTAGTTTAAGCTTTTAGTTCATTGTGTTTCAGTAAAAATATGTAGATCTTAAAACAGAAAGAGAGAAAAAATATTATTTCATAAGATAAAGACTGACATAAGAAAGTAACACCTTTTAAAATGCATATTGACTTACGTTGCTGAATTTTCAACAACGAGTAAGAAAATAAAAACATTATTCATTATTATTATAAACCTTATTAACATTAGTACATTATATTACATTATTTTAAAAGAAAAAAAAAGAAAAACAAACAAAAAATCTGAAATCAAAATATAATAAAAAATTTTGTCAGAACGAAATTTTTTATTAAGTCTTCATTTCAATTGTTTTATGCCGATGGATAGAAATATTATAATATGAGTTAAACATTGATTAGAAAACATCACCAATATTGTGTAATTATTGCTTTATTTCTTACTATTACTTTAACGATAGAAAAGATGTGCAACATGGAATATTCCCAGGCTTCCATCACAACAGAGTGTCTTGAAACACCAAAAAATCAATGTTTTTTGTCACTCAAAATTGCTGAAATGAGGACTTTATTATCTATAATATTGAGTTTTTCTATTAAGAACTTGTCAATCTATTTTACTTGTAATAGACTTATATCTTCCTTCTTATCTTATACATACTAAATATCTAATGCATTATCTCTGTAAAGAATAAAAGTAGTAATTAAATGACAAAATATTATGATATAACTAATAGGTAAAAAAAATTGATCTAGCATATTAAGTTTATCAATACAAAGATTATTTCTGTTACATATTTAATACATGAAATTATTTGTAAAATTATTTCTCAAAAAAATTCGACTCCTATTAATAGTGGATTAAGAGGTGTTTGATATGCTTTCAATCAAATAACAGTTAAAAAATATGTCAAGCCATTATTAATTTCATCGAGAGCTTAAAGAATTTCCTTCAGATTATTGTTTTATCATAATGAATTTAAAATGAAGTGGCCACTTTTATGATAAAATAATAACTTTAATGATAAAATAAATTTGAAGACAGTTTTTCACATTTTCCTCTGTGCTTAAAATCATCATTGAGTATTAAACTTTCTTCATGTTTCTATGAAAAAATAAAATTATTGGCTGACATTTTAATTGTTTAAAAATTTGAATCCTTTGAATGTATGGGAAATAAATGCAGGGATAGTCTTGAGACAGTGACAAAATATACTTTAGAGTTTTTCTGTTTATAATTAATCAGCATTTAGATTTTATATAAATAAAGTAAAATTTATAAAGTCATTATACATACCGAATTTATATTTAATACTGAAATTATATGTTGTCATCAATATAAAAGTTTTTATTTTTTATCAAAAATTCTGTTCATGTATAAGTACCACAAATCATTTACGATTTTATTTCTTGACAGTAAAAAATAAACATTGATTGCACTTTAAATGCTGATTACATTGTTTGCTGCCACATGATATTTATTTAATTTCGCTCAACATTATGTTCAAATAAATGTATCAGTAACATATTTATTTCCTCTCTTGCAAAAACTTTAATCTGAAACAACTAGTAACGCAATTATGTGTTTTGAAGACGAATCCCCTCAATTTCAATGCAATCGTGTCCACAAATGTCCTTCAGGGATCAGTCAGAATCTCTGGAAGCATTAACTGCAACGTAAGGGAATCACCACAACGTCATTAGTGTTCTTTATTGCTGTTTTCAGCGTTCCGAAGCACCTGTCTATTTCTTTTGGCATTACTTTCATCAGATTGGAGTCAAGAGTGTGCCATATTGCACCAAAGTAATACCGATTACGACAGAATTACACCATTGTAAATAGGAAAGAATGTGGGATTTGCCCTCACTCTAAAAACCTTTTCTTAAGTGAGAAAAATAAATGGATATCTCGCCTTAACGTTTTCTCTCCATTTGGATAAACTTTGTAGAATGACTCTAATATAAAAAATGTATTTTTGTTGCCCTTCATTTTGATAGGAAAAAGATATTTACTTTATATATTACCAAAAAGGTAAAATTCTATATGTAATTTACAATTTATAAAGCTATTACTATATCACCCCTTCAAGCTACACAATGCATTTATTACTATGCAGTTTCTCTTGATATATTATATTTTATAGTGTTTCATGAAACATTTCACGTTTCCAGTTAAAAGCAGATTATTAAGATATCTCTAAAGTTGTTTTAAAGTGAGAAAAGCTTTACATAGAAATGAAATACATAAACAATTTATGAATATAAACTACTTTTTATGGAAAATAGTTTATTTTCCACTAAAAACATTCTGTCTCTCAGATTTCGTTATAAAATTTATTTGTTCCTTATATTTGTGTTAACAATAATTTCAAAATGTTTTATATAATTCCCTATTAATGCATGTTGTACTTTTATGCAACAGAAAAACATAAATTTAAAAGAATAATTAATCTGATTATATTTTTCTTAGCAAATAAAACAAAAAAATTTTCACCAGTTACTTTTTTAATGTAATACTAACATTTACTGCAAAAAATTAGGAAGCTGTTACCCTTGATAATTATTTTACAATTTTTTAAATATAGCTAACTTCAACTGTGCATTTTTCTTCTTACCAATGGTTTGCCTTAACGTTTCTATAGAAACTATAATTTTCAAGGTTGTGAGAGAATTTAATGGTAAAATAACATAATTCTTCTAGAGAATAGACATTCTTCTGAAAAATCTTTATTTTTACAAGACATATTTAAAATACAAAACAGATATTAAAAGTTCGATAACAAATTTAAAGATGAGGAAATTAATTAATAAGATCAAGTTGATTGATTTTGATATTTTATATAAAATACTTCAAGGATTCAAAGCAATTTAACAAGAAAATATTTCTGGGAAGCAAATTTTATTTAAAGTTAATTTAGTTATAAAATACAGTCCAAACGTGCATTCATAAAGCTTAAACAGAAAATATTTCTAACTATAACCAATGGGAGTTTTTAAATTTCAAAGAACCTGTTATAGTTAAATGTTTCCTGTATATATTTTTCACATCTGTAAGTGTTTCCACATTTTTCATATTTAACTATATTTATTGATAGATATATTTGAAAGTGAGCACGAATTGGAGAGATGAAACGTGATCAATTGTAATAAATTTTATAACAACATTTGTGTTTTAAAGTTAAAAAATTCCAGTCTCGATGCATAACGACAAACGTCAATCCTTTTCTGAATATAGAAAAAGGGATATTTTTTCATATTGTTCAGATCTACCAATTTAAACATAATAAAACGACTTTTTATAAATTTTTGTCCTGATCCAAGTTTATTTTATTGCTTGTAAAACTTTATGAAATGTTTTTCTTTATTTTTTTTTTATATTATATATTGAATTTTTTTAAGAAAACTTCGAGGAGAAAAGTTCTTTTCATTTTGTATGCAGTTGAGATGGAATTTTAAAATTTGGAATGAAAAAGATGTCTTTTGTTGATTTCTTGCATATTTTTTTAAAGCATTTCCTTTTATAGTAGTCGATATGTTTTATTATATAGAAAAGATACAAAACCATTTTAGTTTGAGCATTTATAGTACATTATTTTGTTGTCTTTTAACTAGAGTGATGTTTTTTAACATAGTTTTATGTTATAAATTACGGAATTACTCAAATTGGAAAGCTGATTATACTTAAGTTACAGACCCATATTTTCAACACAATCTTCTTAAAAAATCTGAAAAGAATCATGTTGCTCATAACATTTATGTAAATAAACATTTATTAATTCGAAATATTTGAGGAAAGCATCATAAGAAGTAAAATTTACCTTTATCTTCTAAGGTGATATATGGAAGTACAGTGCCAAGAAAAATAATTAATTCATTACATTAATTTTTAAGATTCATATCATATCTATTTCATATATATTTTTCAATGTATTATTTATGCTAGAACGAGTTATATGCTGTCAGCTTAAATATATTTTAGAATTTTTTTTCTTTCCAATTTTTACCATAGTTATATTATAATGATTAGTACACAGATGTAAAAAATGATTTCTTTTTAAAATTTTCTCTCAAAGTTTATATCGTAAGAAAAAATATTAAAAATACTCTTAAATGTATTAGCTTTCAAAATGATAAAAAGTCATTATATTACTTTTTAATTACTTTTAATAAAATAAAAATTAATATTAAAAGAAATATTTATTGAAAGTATGAATGCATTACAAATAAGAAGAGCAACAATTTTTTATCAAATAAGAGTAAACCGCCATTGAAAGGACCAACCATGCTCTATTTAAATTTATTAATTATTAAATAAATATAACACACAGCATACATTTTAAAAATGTTAAATAAATTTCCATGGAATGAATTTAGAATACATTATAAGCATAAAATATAAATAAGAAATACAATTAATACAATTAATTTATGTAAGTTACCCACAAAGTATTTGAAAAAAAATCTATTTTATTATATAAGAATAAAACACATAGACATTCTACAAGGAATTTACTTTTATATTAACTTTGGAGAAAATGTTTTCAATTTCATAACATTAAAAAATTAAATGATTAAAAATTTATTTTCAGAACATGGCAGCAGAATGGGATATTTAACTGCCTCATACAGAAAGCTGATGCTTAAATTATAGATTTCAGTGTGCAAATAATATTTAATTTTGAGGCTTTGGTTTATTTGCAAACTTACAAAAACAACTATTTCAAAACGATACGTATTCTAGTCATAAGTTTTTTTCTCAACGTCTGCTAAAGCTTAAATTATAAATTGCAACTATATTTATAAACAACAACACACAAAATAATAAATAAAGTAATAACTAACATTTAAATTGTTTTACACCATAAGAGTTTATATTCCTAGTATTTCTTTAAAACTGATAATGTATGCAGACACATAATTCTAAGAAATCTAGACTTCTGAGAGTTATTGTGACTACTTTTAACTTACACATAAGATTTGAAAGAAATTTATTAAACAATATTTTTTGACAGTGTTTTTAAATAATTTTTGAATTTCTGATTTTTGGTAGTACAATCATTCTTGTTTTATGAGATGAAATATTGATTAAAATCACTAAGTACACAAAATTACCTACCAATATTTTAATGTTTCGTATTAATAAAATTTTATGAAAATGTGCAATAAATAGTTACATATTCAATGAAGAAAAGTTTGAATTATGCTGAATTTTAAAGTTAATAAAATGCATTTATGATAACTAAGCTGAAATTAATATAATGATTCATATTCATTCAATTAATCCAGTTATATTAGTCTAATCTAAGGATACATAAAGTTTATTTGTGAAAATGTTTTAATATTTAATTACCGTGGAAATGTATCAAAGTAATTTGAATGATAAAATGTATAAAAGTAATATATATTTCGTACAAATGTAATTGATGCCAATAAACACAAAAAATTACTTTAATTAATCTGATCAATTTTGTATTCTTATAGATATCATCTGTGACAAGTCTCAAATAATACAGCTAACCTCTGCTTCTATTATGAAAAACTTTAGAAATAGAACAAATTACTTTCACATTTTTAATACATTTAAAGTGTTTATTAATTATTTTTTTAAGACATTTAAAGCATTTACTTTGATTATTTAGCAGATGAAAACTCTTGAAAATCATTTGAACCTCCACAGCCTATCTCTTACAGGGAGGAGTTTTGTAGATAGCAAACCATATTCTTGTTATTCAAGGGAGAAAACTCGAAAAAGTTTGAAACAGTCATCTTCACGAACAAACGTAGAAAGAAAATAAAAACACCGTTGTCAATAGAAACTAGTTCGAAGCAGAGTGTTTTTCTTATAAAATGCACGGTTCAACTTCTAACTCACAACAAGCCTAATTTTATCATGCTTTTTGACTTAGTATAAAATCAGATCTATTTGAGTACTCCTCAAAAACACACTGTCTACTAATAAGTATTTTAACACCTATACGTATTTTGGGTACTTCGGATAGCTTGATGTGTCTCTTAAGGATCGGACACATTTGTAATACCCGATAATTATACCTTTCTCGAAATCAGCACGGAATCTTACATGCAACTAATGCCGAGGCTGTTTCCTACATGATATATACCGGCAGAGGCCGTGACGTACCTCATAACCGCTGATATCGTCATTTGCATAGGTGTCCAAATACTTATTGGTAGACAGTGTATTTATTAGGAGTGAAATACACCAAACTTGCAATTAATGAAATTTAATGAAACTAATAAATAAAATATTTCCCTTTTGTAAGTATTATAAGTCAATACATGATTTTTAATACATTTCTGTATTTTAAAGTTAAGTTGTCACTTTTGTAACATACAGTAATAGCGTTTCTTAAATTAGAGTATCACTGACAGACATGGATCTGGGTGTGCATTCTGTTTGATCTATCTACTATTCGTTACAGATAACTCAAGTAAAGATAAGTCACTCTAGATGTCTGAATACCTTCTTGTTAATCCTAATATTTTTTTTTTTAAATTGAATATTTTTATGTCTCTATACATATGCGTAATGTAACTTGTAAACTTTATGGGATGAAAACCAAATTTCTTGCAATATCTTATATTTCGTTGAATAACTTACAAATACTTGTTGTATTATCTAAATAAATTAATTTACGAAATTTGGGCATTAAGAAATGATTTTTTGATTTTTTTACAAAAATTTATTTAGTAAACCTTTTAACTTTAATTTAAAATAAATATTAAATTCTACCACAACTATTAATTAATTTTATCTTTATTTGTCTAGACAATGATTTCTCGAATGATTGTGTTCCTTCACACATCCAAACTATATGTTGTATAACACTCTATTTGAATAATGTAGTGCCCTTGTGAAATATTTATTAAAGACTAGGACACCAAAATATACGATGTTTAAAATAAAAAAAATGTTTCTTTGTCAATACTATGCATATCTCTTTAGACAAATTTGTCTAAGAAATATTTCGATAGTAAATGGTATGAGATATTTACAAAATTCCAATGAATAGATTAGCTTTCAATATATAGAATTAAATATATTTAATTGAATACTTTACGGTTAAAAAATGTTGAACAGGAATGAAATATATACAAGTTTAATGCAGTAAGTTGCCCTTCGTATGCATAAGTAAGGTCTAAGATTATAATTAATGAATGAATTAATTAAAATGACCAAATTTTGACATTGGAAAAATGGCTTGTTCGTATCAGCAAGGGCCTTAATTTTGGTGAGAGCAAATCTCATTAGTTCTAAAAAGTAGCCATGTCAAAAGTGCTTAGAAGTTTGAATCAAAACCTACGGTCATTGTTTAGAATACGTAACTGAGATTCAAAGAGAGTTTTTCAGGAATATAATAAGATAAATTTTAAAGCAAAACACAGAATTTTA
>JAPDSC010063771.1:10904-25079 GCA_026290005.1 Latrodectus geometricus | reverse complement strand
TTTTTTAGAATGAGTAACATATACTGGAATGATTTTGTAAAAATGGAATCTTTTAGTATTATTCAAGTATTTTACTCTTGCTTACCTTTTTTACGTATACATATCTAAATATATAAATATGTATATTTTAAGTATATTTCTGTAAAGTGATATAGCTTAGAGCCCTTTACAACTCACTCTGTCGGATAGAAACTACCTTATGTGATTAAATATATTAAAATTCACTTATTGCTTTAACGTAGATGCCAATTTCATTTCGTTCAAACCTGAAATATTCTACGTACTATATATGTAATTACGAATCAGAAGTTATATTGTCTACATACATACATGCATAGTGGTGGAGATGAATCCCGGACAGTACCTTAAGGTCAACTTGTTTGAAATACTCTTCTGTCACCAAATGCCTAGTAATTTTGAACGAGGATCAGATAACGAAGTCATACTTTAGCTGGCACCATCCTGTCATCTACGCGACACTTGTGGAAGGACTTTGGAATTCACATATTAACCCATTCCCTGCCATGGGCCCCATTTGGGGATCACGAAAATTTTTATCTTGTTCATCCCTAAATTTTAGGTTTTCATTTATTTTTAAAGTCATGTGTCTACATAATAGTCTACTCTTAATGTAGATAGCTAATTTATTAATTTTATTTGCAAAATAAAATACATATATGACATTTTTTTGAAAAATTTCCTGTAAACAACGCTTTTTCACATATGTCTATTTTCTAAGTGAATATCTGTTAATTTATATTAAAATGAATTATTTTTTCTGACAGAGGTTGTTTGCACATGAGTTCTGAGTAATATAAAATAAAAATTGAACACATTTTTTACTTCATGCCATCAGCACCTGTAAATTACAATGATCCCCATTTGGGGCTCACGGTTATTGCAATGTAAAATGATTTATTTATGCTACAATTGAAATTTTCATTTGTTCAGTTATCTGGTGCAATATTTATCCGGAATTTCCAATAAGGGTGTTACCCACAAAAGTGTGGAATGCTTCCACTGACAAATATAGACTTGATACGGGGGAGGAAGAAAGGGGGAGAGTTCCAGAAAGAATGTTTCTAACGAAAATGTTGAATTTGCCCACTAATAATAATAATAATAGAAACAAGATGTGGGGGTGGAAATAGCAGGTGTTGGTAGCAGGTGATTCTGAAACGCACCTGCTTCTAATTGGGGTGGGACGTCGCCAGTCCTTTTCGTCTATTGGGCAAGATATTTAAAATTTTAGAGCAGATGGACATGAACATTGTGCTGAGAAGTTGTGTCATTTAGAGAGTTTTATCCGCAAGATCAACATCGTTGGATTTTGATAAATGTCAGTATTATTATAATTTGTGTTTTTTAAATATTTTTTTAATTTCATTTGGATAATCATGAGTAGAAGAAAATTTTCAACGCTAAGAGAGCTTGAAGAATATTGGGACAATGATCTTGATTTGACAGATGATGACCCAGGAGATACTATTGACATAGTTGAATTAACACCAGATAGAGCGGATGATGTGTCTGATTTAGAAGATATAGATGACAACATTCTGGAAGATACAATTCCAACAATGTTCCAGGTTCATTAGAAATTCATGGCGGTAGGTGTAATGAAGAAGTTACTGTTCAAAGAAAAAAGAAACCTAAAAAAAAAACCCATATCAAGGTGGAAAAGAGAAAGAGCATCATTCAACATTTCTAGTCAGGGAGAAGAAGAGTGCGAGCAACGTAGAATGACCATGATAGAAAGAGTAAAAGATAAAAGACCAGTAGAAATTTTTGAAATGTTCTTCACAGATGAGCTAGTAAATCACATCGTACAGCAAAGTGTATCTTATGCAACTCAAAATAATTGTCACCAATTTACGCTCTCTTCAGACTGCTTCAAAAAATTTTTGGGATTTTTACTGTTAACTGGATATCACTCTTTGCCTCAAGGGCAGATGTATTGGTCAGAAGAAGAAGATATAGATATTGGAATTGTAAGGAAATGTATGTCGAAAAATCATTATATTGAAATAAAGAGAAATCTACATTTCAGTGACAATACAAATATACCACTAATAAATGGAAACAAAAACAGATTATTTAAAATATGACCAATCTTGGATGAGCTGAATAAAGCATTTATGCAGTTCGGCGTATTTTCGTATAACATATGTATTGATGAACAAATGGTACGTTATTATGGTCATCATTTTCTAAAGCAGTTTATTAGAAGAAAGCCCATTCGCTTTGGGTTCAAGCAATGGGCAATGAGTTGTGGTGCGACCGGATATTGCTATAATGCTGACATCTATGAAGGTAAGCCAAGTAGAATTTCAGAAGAAGATAATTTAGAAGGAGATACTTATGGATTAGGTGTGTCAGTAATATTGAATAAGATAGCAACCATAGACAAACCAGAGGAACACTGCTTTTATTTCGATAATTTTTTTACAAGTTTTGATTTGCTGAAAAATCTAAAAGAGAGAAATATACCTGCGACAGGAACGGTGAGATGTAATAGGATGAATAAGTGCCCTATAAAAACAGATAAGGAAATGAAGAAAGAATGTAGAGGGGCTTTTGATTATAGATATGATGAAATAAATGGAATATTTGGTCTTGTTTGGAAAGATAACAGCATTGTTAAAATGTTATCAAATCATTTGGAAGTTTTACCTTTGGGACGTGTGCCGAGATGGTCTAGGGCTGAGGGAAAAAAATATTAATTCCACAACCCAATGCCATTATAAATTACAATAAGAACATGGGAGGTGTTGACAAGCTTGACTGGAATGTACAAAAGTATAGGATAAAAATTAGAGGCAAAAAATGGTACTTTCCTATTTTCACTAATGCAGTGGATGTGGCTCTAGTTAATGCTCATACAATATATTGTATTGCTAATGGAAAAATGGCACTATTAAATTTCAGACGAGAAGTTGCACGGTTCTATTTGAATTTACATTCCGTGTCTGACCCGAAAAATTGTGGACGACCATCGTACAGTGTGAGTTCACAGAAGCGCGTACCAGAAGACGTAAGAAAAAATCCTCAAGGACATTATTTAGAAAGAACATTGGACGGAAAACAAAGAAAATGTGCGGTTTGTAAAAAAAATGTTCGGAAACAGTGCGTGAAGTGTGATGTAGGATTACACATAGAATGTGTTATTCCATAGCACTCTTAAAAAAATTTACAGTTATTTACATGCAATGTACCGTGATCCCCAAATGGGGATTGATTTTTAAATCCATAAAAAACATATATTTTTTTCTGTATTGTAAAATTTAATGTACTACATTGTTTTACATGTAAATACGTAACTATATATTAAAAAAATATTTAAAAAAAAAATCTGGCAGTTAATGGGTTAAGCTGGATGTCAGTGGGACACATCCCATCCACGGAGATCCAGCAATGCAGTAACGGAGAATTTGATCACCCTACAACAAAACTACTGATTTAAGTCATAAAAAGAAGTCATGTTTTTGAGAGACATTCTAAGGAGTAATTATATTAAAAAAAAAGTAAAACTTACATTGAATTATTATTATTACTTATAATGCTGTTTTATCCTCTCATACTTATTACAGCATTTTCCCTCCTATAATTTACAAACTCAGATAAATAGAATAATATAGCCTTATATTTACTTTATTAAACGCTTTATTCAAAAAGACAAATTTTAACTTGGAGAGATAGATGGAGAAAATTGATAAAAAAGAGTAACTATGCAGGCATGTGAATGCAATTATGTGGACTTTAAAACTGAGAATTATTCGGAACAATAACTCAGGAAGGTATACACCATAAGCCGTTAAAGCATGTCAACAGTTCGTAGAATTTTGTAAGAGGTTCTCAACCTTTGAAGTGACAGGATAAGCTTATATATAAATTAAAATCTCCATATTATGATCAACAAATTCGTTTTTGTCTAATACGTGTGATTTGGTTTTTTAAGGTTATATGATACCTTACACCAATCTTGTAAACTAATTGATTTCGTAGATTTTCGGGAACATATTATCAGGAACAGTTAACTTTTACTTATTTCCTTTATTTGCAAATGCCAATATCTGGTGCATGAAAATGATGTATAACATAAATCATTAATGAGATCTTATTAAATAAAGTAATTAATTATAATTAAGTATAATCATTTTCCTTTTATTTCCTATGTTGGCAATTCAAGTGAGCATAAAAAATTCACCAGGAATTTAAGAAAAAAAGCGAATTTGCTTTTTTTATAGTGAAAAAGATTATTTGTTTTTTTCAATTTTTTTAGCACAATCGTAAATTTTACATTGGTGTTCAGGATAGATTTTATGCCAGTAGACCATTGTTTTTCATTTTTATTAAATCTTTGATGCTAAATCATTTAAGTCCCGTTTTTACCTACAGTTTATGTCACAAAATTAAAAAAAAAATACATCAAAATTATATTGTATTCTTCAAATTTAAATAGTAAATGCAAAATAAAATGCAAATTCAAAATAATTTGTTTCAGCAGATATTTAATTTTTAAAAATTTAAATTCAGCAGAAAAATCTCAAGTTAATAAGCAGACATAAGAAAGATTTATTGAAATAAATATGTGTAAAATTAAATCCAAGAAATCAGTTTTGTTTTTGCCAAGGTCATGGGAATTGAATACGACTTTGTATTAAAAAATAAAGTTATATTGCTTAATAATACGTTCTTTATGTTCATGTTTTCAGAATAGTAATAATAACGCAAATTGTACGTGTAATATATTTCATAAAGGATACACATAAACTGAAACATCTTCTTAAGATGTAAATATTGGATTCCGTCTTATTTGCATTTTGACTTATTTTCTCTTAGATTTAGTTGATGCTCAATGGCGATTGTAATGTGTTCTTGCAAACCTATTACTGCAACTTTTATATTTTTCAGTAATTATAATATATAATCTGATTCCTAGTTTATTTTATAATTCACTCAGTAATATCGATAACTATCTTAACCTTAAGTTTTACGTTAAATCCTTTCTTAAATGTATTACTTCTTTTTCCGAGGGGCTTTTTTATAAATACATACATATAAGTGACTGCACTTGTTAACATGAAAAATTGTTGGTTCATATGCAGTTTTACATGTTAAGTTTGAAACATTGATTACTTAGGTGATAATTAACTTAAAATCATGATGAAATTGTGACTTAAAATCATGATGAAATTGTTAATTCTTCATTGCATACCAATCCGTTGATCCTCTTTCAAAAATGGTGGTAAGTGTTCTTTACTTATTTTAAATTTGCTATCTTTGCGTAATTACTTATGTAGAGATATATATGATATCGGTTCTCTTTTTTTCCTATTTTCCCACAGTAACTTTTAAAAACATTATATTCGCTAATTGTTCCTAGCTTCTTGTTTCCACTCAACACCACGAATGTGTTTTCGATTTTCTCTGGACTATGTTAATTATACGTTTGTTGACTCAGGAAAAATAGGTCGTGGCATGAATATTTAATAGCACCATAAATAAAGGGAATTTTAATTCTTTCCACATCTCATTTGATTTGTTTCAATTATTCTATACATGAAACATTATTTCGTGATGCAAAACAGCATTTTGTGCCAAGCCTGAAAAATTTAATTTTAGTTAAAAATGTTAAATGATTATTGCTATTTTTCTAAATGACAAAGTTAGCTACTCATATTCCACTGGTACTCGTGGTTCACTAGTGCATATACCTTTGAAATATTTTTTTATAATATGCTATAAAGGTAACCTTAAATGTGAGCTCTAATTTCCAAAAATAAATTGTGGTTTTAAAGCAACTAATAATTCTTCAATAAGAGACCCTAATTTGATCATATGCATAATTTATTTCTCTGTGCACAAAATTAGTTAAGAACACAAAAATTATATTTCATCAAACGAAATGCTTGCATATGAAAATTCAGGAACAGATGACTCGGCTTAATTATGCATCCTGACTCTTTGATTAAGAGAAGAGTAATTTAATAAATGCACTGGGAAACATTTCCTACGAAGTTCGAGGATTTAATAATATTGTTGACGCAGAGTATATTAAATTAATGCAGTCACTGAATTTCTATGTATTTAAGCAGCAACTGCCACCAATCGTTTGCATGATGAGTTTAAAAATCATAACTTGTGATACATTTTAACTGAGTTAAATTTTATTAATACACATTTTAGCATAAAATTTATATTTATGTAAAGTCATTGTAACGATTTTCGTTGACATAAAAGTTTCAAAATTGTAATGCGAAGGAAACTTAAATGTGTTTCATATATTTTTTATGATATTTGAGAAGTATAAATTCAAAATATTCAACAGCTTTTAGGTTTACTTCGTTGCTTCTTATATAAAAAATAAAATATCAAAAAACGAACAAAGGTTCCAAAATTGAACAATATTATTTTGCATTCTATCCACTATATATTTAGAGCCTGTACTTCTTGAAAATGTTTTAAGTTCCTTATACTCTGATATATTTTCACTGTTTGAAAATATATATATTTCAATTCATTTAATGTAAGAAATTTTTTGTGAAAATCATCCGTGTATTCCTGATTACTATTCTTATACTGTACGTATATCATTAATGAACCAGTTTCGGCTGTTTGTGGAAATGTTCAATGAATTTATTTAGATTTAAAGTTTATAATGTTTCAAATCATTTTGACCTAAATGAGAAAACTATTGATACTTTTCTTAATTAATTTGATCTGGTTCAAAAAAAGTATTGACCGCTCTCAGACATAATTTCTTAAGATCCAGTTGAATTTTTTGAAAATACAATCCAACTTTTTATCAAATGATAACTTTTAATGTTTGACACTAATTTTGTTTCGGAATAAAACAGATGCATTTTGTTTTAAATAATATAGAACTGATTAAATAAATCAATTTTATAATTATTGTAAAAAATAAAATTATACCAGATTCACACTATTAAATTATTGATTTTAGTATGTGTCTATATTCCAGAAAGTTAGTTATTAATAGACAATTCAAAGATGGATAAAATTAATCGTAAGAATATAATTAATGACAAAGAAAAGCGTTTTTTTATTCAATAAATTGTTCAAAAATACTAAAGAATGACTAGTTTTGGAATTTTGTTCATACAAAGTCTCCCCTTCAAAACTTTCTGCAAAGTTTCATTTTATCTGCCAATTTAGAAATTCTTTAAGAGGTATTTGTTTCATGTAATACGTTTCGATTTTTGAAAAATGCATTCCTTACAGTTAATTTTCCATGAAAATAAATAAAAATAACTATTTATAAAATTCTTAGACAAGTAATATATTATAGATTTTAATATTCTTCATTCATTGAATAAAGTACTTATTTTTAAAAGAATTACTGCTGCTTGAAAGTAATCATTTTTATAAAAACAAATATTTAAATATTTCCTTAAGTTGCAATTTTTTAAAGTAAATCTTAACATGCAGTAGTATTTTCTGTAAAACACATAAAATACATTTAAAAAAGTTACTTTTAATTTACAAAGAATATTCAATAATTATTTCATATACCTAGATTATTGAAATGAGAATGAAACATTGTTTCATTTCAACAATACACATTAGAAATTTAATCAGATACTTACCTTGAATAGTTTTTGGTAATTGATGAATTTTTTGCTACATTAAAATCTGTTTGTTTTGGTAATCTAAAACGTTTCTCTTTTAAAAGTAAACAACAAGGTTTAACCACTGCAGATGATTGTAAAAATGTTTCAAGTATTTTTAAAGCAATCTATTCAGAGAAGTGTTAAGTATTTTAACTGAATATTAAGTACGGTTATACAGTATTTTAATCTTTAATACCACTGAGGGGATTAAATGAATAAAATAATGATAAATAAGAATGAAATGAATCAAATTATAAATCACTATAATAATAAGAATACATTTTCCTTATTTGAAATTGTAATATTTTATATATCTGTTATCTAAATAAAATTAAACTGATATTTATTTATTTTTTTAGGAAATATATTTATTTAACAAAAGTATTTTAGTAAAAAAGGAAAGATGCTAACATGATGACAACATCGTGATTGAAGTTTATTCTTTTAAATTAAACACAATTAGCTGCATATTAAATTTCATAATACCTCATTTTTTACGTTCACTAAAATCGTCTGACAATCTAAAAAGTCAACAATGAGCAAATCTTTAGAAATATTAGCTATCATTTACTACTCAGTTCCATCTTTTAATGATTAATAAATATGAAATAAATTTTTTAAGGCAAAACTTCAAGTATGGAAATAAAATAAAAGAAAAAAATTATATTGAAATGGGCAATAACAACTTTTTCTTTAACTGTAACACTTCATCTCTATTATTACTTCCTTCCCACTAGCTATTTTTCATTTCAACTTTAATAAATGTATGAGATATTTTTTCTACCTGAAATAAAATATATATAAACATTTTTGTGGTACATAAATAATTATTTTTAAATGAAAGTTCCACAGTTTTCTCAGTTAAAATAAGAAAATTTAAAAATAAAAATTGCATAAAAAATGCACACTAACTAATTAAAATCCAGGGTATAATTTCAAATTAAAAACATGAAGAATGCTTGAGAATAAAATATTTTATAACAAAAGTTTTTCATATTTTTGTTAAAGAAATATTTTGTTTCATTCTAATTTCCAAAACGTACTAAATGAAGAAGATACTTAGTTTAAACAACTTTCTTTAGATCTGCGTATATTTTTTACATCATCCGATAAACGTTGCTTATCCCACAAACTATTAGCAAGATTTTTTTTTCATATCATTTTACGTCTTCGTCCCATTAAATGAACAAGCTGAGATTTTTTCCGCTCCAGATAATGAACGACTGTACTGAAGAAGATTGGCTTTTCTTTCAGTAAATGAATATCTGCAATGTTGTTTGGCTCATTGGTGTTTTCTTTCTTTGTCGACACACTCCTTATATATTCTTTTATTCCAGTAGCTTAAGCGTTTTCCCCTACGTAGGGAGACAAAGGGAGGAAAGACAGCTCATTTAAGGGAAAAGGCGTCGAGTTCTATTTTGCTGAGGAATAATTAAAGTGAACATTTACCTCGACATTTTATCTTTAGTTTTGCCTCATTAAAAGACAGATTAGGAAATAATTACGAATAAGAAGAAAAATTTCTCAATATACATACTAATTAAATCATGTCAAAGGCTTTTTACAAGCTATGGCTACAGCTTCAATTGTAATCGTAAGAGAGTGAATATATACATAATTTCCTGCAAGGTTTTAAATTTGAAAGTATTAGAAACATACTAAGCAAGTTGATTTTAGTTAGGTATGTAAAAATTCCCATTTGATTCAACCAAAATATTTTTGTAATTCTTTATTTGAGTTTTAAATAATTGTATAAAATACATATATATATATATATATATATATCCTATGTTTATTTTCTTTATAGGTATAACTTTATCAAATAAAGTTTTATCAGTTATTTCACCTTAATAAACAAATCACTTAAATTTTAAAAAATTTTGTGGCATATCTATGCCCATTTTCGATAAAAGTTTTAAAATTATAAAAAATACATTTGTATGTAAAACATAAAATTGATAAAATGCTCAAATTTTATTTTAAACAAATATTTTTACACACTCATTTCTTAGTACGCATACTATTTTAAAGTTACTATAATGTAATTTAAGTATTTTAACCAAATGAATATATGCACAAAATTTTATTTCTTATGTAAGAAGCTTTAGTAAGGTAGTAATTTAAATTATTAAACCTGTTGCATACTGAGAGGAAACAGCCAACAACAATTATATTGTAGATTTAATATATTACTCACTGCATTTAGATTTATTTATAGTATTTAAATTTGAAAATATGTATCTTTTGATTCAATAATTATTTAAAAATTCAATTATAGAACTGAAAATTTTGGAGAGTTTCTATCTTAAGCTAGAAATCAAGGAAAATCAGCATACATATTTAATTTATAAGAAAATTATTTTATGAATTGCATAATTTAAATTATAAACAACTTTGCTTAAATAATGTCAAATCTAACTCTTTCAATTTACACAAAATACTTATAAAACATAAACATAATTAAAAAAACATTTTTTTAATTAATTATACATTTATATATAAGTATGTAAACTATTATTTGTACTTTAATAATATTCTCAAGGTTACTTATATTTTATATATTTGAGAATTTTTAAATTATAAATATATTATACATATTTATAATTTGAAAATTAATTAACTAGTAAACATAAACATTCAGTTTTTAACAATTAAATATCATATTTTTAGTAGCTGATTCAATTGCTGATTATTGAGCATAAAATATTGTTAATTAAATGAAATCTTACCATTTAGAATTTTTTTATTGAATAAGTTAAAGTTTTCTTGTAAATTATAATATATTAACGATTTGAATAATTACCTCAAGTTTAGTACATTAGAAGTTTATTACATTACTGAAAGGTGAGGAGAGATTATTTCAAAAATGGATACTTTGAAAAGTTGACACTTTAGTTAAAATAATTTTTTTCTAAAAAAGATATATTATATTTGGGGTGAAATCCAAAGCAATAATCTAAAGTAAAAAGTTCAAATGGCATGATATATTTTGATCTTTCAAATTTAACTTCCCTCTCTCTCTCGGATACACTCTTTCTATTATCTAGTTTTTAGCATTGTTTCAGGAAGAATGAACCAATTTGACGAAATGGAGAATTGGAAGCGAAATGGCCAATAGTTGAATTCGTCTTCCGCATTACTAACATATGTACGTGGTTATTAAATTGATAGCTTCCATTGTTTCATTCTCATGTTATCTCGAGTGGGTAACTACTTAGTGATATGGAAAATGTTGAGAATGAATCTAATTTCATATAAGAACCTATAAACGATGGTATGTAAGATTTTGATACTTAGTAATAAATAGAGAAACATATTTTATATCCACATGAAAAATAAATTTATTTTCCATCCTTAACTCTTTATATCTTTTTGTAACAGATATAGAAATGAAGAAATGAGAACAGATAAAGTATCAAATGGAGCAGAATTATTAAAGTTTTGAAACAGTATTTATCGATAATTTTTTACAGGATTCTAATTGGCTTAAGGCATTTATTTAATGCTGAAAAATACGTTTGCTACTTATTTTAATTCATTCATATGGTGTAGTTTATTTCCCTGAAATTTGATTCTTGTGGAAAGAATTTGTTTTTAACTTCAACTTAATACTTTATTATGTGTACATTTTATTTTAGATCTAACTTACTCCCATTGCGTATAGTATAATAATGGTAAAATCTATTTAAGTATTTCTTATACTTAAGCTAATTTTTACAAAATATCAAATTATATTGAAATAATAAATATTTCGTAAACAAAAATTAATGTAATGAAAGAAAACTAATGAAAGAAATGTTTTTAGCCTTTGATTGTAACGGCATTTTATATAGTACGGAATACAATTTAATTTCAATATAAAAAGTCTAAATCTCTGAAAAATTCTGGTAAATTATTATTTTTTTTTAAAAAACTTAAAAAAAAAACAAATAGTATTTACTTTATTAAAATAAAATTTTTTATTAAATTGTAATTAAAATACAAATTTTTCAACTTTTGTGTTGAATCTAAAACTTGACCAGCCTCAGATCAAATTACCGAGGATTAGAAACGGTGACAATGTCGAATAAATCTCGGCACACATTGATTTGCATTTATAGAAGGTATCTTGTATGGAAAGAAACCCAAGAAGCCATGAACTCATCTTGATTTACATATACTGTGTTAGGTGTGTATATGGTATGGAAAACAAATCACCTAAAGATACCTAGATATATTGGCAAATAAAATAATTCCTGCAATGTGGATTTTTACTTTGAAGTCAAGGAATACTTTATAGACGACATAGCAACTATTCATTGAGCCAGAAATTTTCAAAATTTGTGAGCAGAATATCAGTTTCATATCCAACTCCTTCCCTGTCCACTGCAGAATTCAAGTCTCAACTCAATGGAAAATGTGTAGGATAAAATAAAATGATACATCTGACACAGAAAACACTCCCCTTTCCAATTAAATTCACAAGATCTAAGAAATACTTCACCAATGCATGGTATTCTCAGGATATAAATGCATTACAGAAATATGTAGATGCTATGATCAAACGAATCTTCTAAAAGCTGATATCTATGCAAAAGGTTATACAAAAACATTGACGTTATATTTCTAACTCATTTGCCAAAGTCATTATCTCTATATATTTATTTCTTATAAATAATTATATATATTTATTTATTTATAAAAAATGTCTGGGTCAATTTTCGATCTTTATTAAAATCAAAAATTAAACATTAAAATTTAAAAATAATCATAAAAATTTCAAAATAATATTAAAATTTCTAAATGTTTATTATTGATTTTATAGTTCGTCAAATGCTACTGTAATTTGATCTGAATTATTTAGATTCAAATTTTATAATACAACTTCTTTCTAATAATATGGAGATTATAATTAAAAAATATCTTTCTATGTCAATCAGTTTTTGTAATAATCTCAAATTTGAAAGTTTTTCAAACATCAATGTATCTAAATTATTTTTACAATTTTATTAAAGTAACTCAAAATCTGTTCTTATTTATGTGTTTATTTATGTAAAATAGCAGCTAGAAAAGTTTATAAAGATTTAATAGTATGTGTACATGTTGAAATTTTTTTAAATGTCAAATATATATTAGATAATTTGAGACCGGTTTCGTGTTTTCTCTAATTTTAACCATATTTCAACTGTTAAAATTCGTTCATATCAAATTTAATTGCTTCATAATATTATTTAAATTTACCTTTAAAAAATATTCCCTTTCCTTGGAAATAATAAACGAGACAAAGATTTGATTATAAAATAAGATATAAATTATTTTAATTTTCGAAATTTTTATGTAAGTCTCTCATTTTTGTTAGTGTTATTCACATTGCCTGTTTTCAAAATTATGCACATTTTGATTAATTTTTAAGATGTCAATAATAAACAGTTATTTTTGGATTATTTTCGTTTGTTAAAACTTATTTGTTCAGTCACTTGTGTTTTATTAAAATCTTTTCAACTTATTCAGATGAAATACAACTTTTTGAATTATTTTTATTAATAACTATGAAATAGATTTTTGCTTTTATTTTCTAATCATGTTTCTAATTTTTTTGTTACAAGTGTTTAGGGATATAGTTTGTATTCATTTTATTAATTATAAGAATCTGCACATTCAAAATATGTCTTTTCAAAATATTTTATTTTGATTTTAACTTCTTATTTGAAAATAGCACAATTAAATTATATTTTATTATTAAGATTTTTTAATATAAAAACAATTATTTACCTTATGATTCATCTGTCCTTAAGAAAAATTTCTTTTTGGACCAGTTTTTTTCAGAAAGGCATAATGTCTTCATATTTAATAAGGATAAACTCATTGCATTTAAAAGAACATTAGAATGCTGTCAACGTATACGCATCAATTGA
The DNA here is from genome assembly GCA_026290005.1 of Latrodectus geometricus. Classification (NCBI taxonomy): domain Eukaryota; kingdom Metazoa; phylum Arthropoda; class Arachnida; order Araneae; family Theridiidae; genus Latrodectus; species Latrodectus geometricus. The sequence goes on along the minus strand of JAPDSC010063771.1, from coordinate 11,551 downwards.
TTACACAAATAATGTTGAAAGATATATTATGTCATTACATGTCCAGTAATATAAAAAATAATTTGCACACTCAATTGCAACTTAACAAATAACATTTCATAAAGATTGCAGTTATAATTACGTTGAAGTTTTAGATTTTTTTAAGCACTCCCTTACAAATTCATGATTAACAAACTCTTAAGGAGTTTAGGTCAGTAAATATAATCCAGCCTAATTTTTAAGTGATCATATAATTATATTAATATTGCCGTATTATTTAATATATAAATATTAATAACTTTAAAAGAATTTAAATATTCGTTCCTAATAATTGTACCACTATTAACATAAAATGTATTAAAGAAAAGTTAAAACTATGTACAAAAGAAATGGAAATTGAGGAATGTCAATTTAGGTACAGAATTTTAGCAGTTTAAATCATGCGATCAGGAGTTATTTGCAGATGTATATTTTATGACAAAATATGATTTAAAAAATATCTAATGAATATAAAAGAATTTAAATGTAGTTCTTTGACAAAATCAATATATCTTATTTTAAATTTAATAAAATTTATAATGGTTCTAATAAATACCTTTTTTAATACCTGAAAATGTTTATAACAAGTTTTGAAGATAGAAAACGCTAATTTATATTGGAAAAAAAAA
>JAPDSC010063759.1:14087-30282 GCA_026290005.1 Latrodectus geometricus | reverse complement strand
TTAGACTAAAACTGGATTTATTTAAAAACTGTAATAATTGATTTTAATATTTGGTAAATCATATTTATCTTAACATAAATCTCATCGTTCAATGTGCTTCATAATTTACACTATTGCAAATTATAAAAAAAATTTAAATGAAAGGGCTGTCTTTTTTTTTCTGGAATATTACTCATCACTGATTTTTGTACACATGATATTTACATTTAAATTGAGGATAGACCTTTGGTCTCTGTTTGTAAAGGATACATATATTTAATATAATTGTCTTGCATATTGCTTTTGTCTTGTCAATGAAAGCTGGATATATACTTGATTTAATTGGTGGGGATAAATCAGAAGTGTTGCGTGCCTGATGTTTGATAAAGAATATATACATTTAGTGTAATTGTCTTGCATATTGCTCATGTCTTGTCAATGGAAGCTCCGTATGTATGTGATTTAATTGCTGGGGATAAATTAAAAGTGTTGCTTGCCTGGTGGTTGATAAAGAATACATTCATTTGGTATAATTATCTTTAAGTATTCTGCTCATCTTTTGTCAATGGTAGCTCCATTTATATTTTCTTAGTTAAAATAATAACTATTTTAAGTTACTCATCAAATTTGTGAATTGATTTTTCTGTTTTCGTACTTTGATAAGCGTATGTAGAAAATCTCTATTCATTATTTGCATACAAATCTGTGTGTGTGTGTATATATATATGTAACATGTCTATTTAAATGCACAGCTGGAAAGTTCTGTATATAAAAATTTATTATTCAGTGTTGACTATTTAAAATTGCATACCAAATTTTTTATTTTTCTTATTTTTATGCTTGGATAAGAAGTTAAAAATTTCTGTTCATTTTCTTTATATAAATGTGTGTATATGTGAAATAATGTCTATGTACAGAAAAAATAAATGTTATTTTCCATACTGAAATACTAATGTCTCTCTTTCGTATTTTAATAATTAAGAAAAAAGTTAATTTAAGATTTGTTTATTTACAGAAATTACAACTCGTTGAATTTTAAAAATTAAGTACATAATCTAGTTTTTCGTTAAAAATGTTCTTCTAATGTACATCAAAAATATATATTTCTACTAAACGAAGAAAATGGTATAAAGTAATTTTATCATATAATCGTGGTTTACACCTGAGGAATGAGAATTGATAATGAGTGTGGATTTTTAACAAATACGAATTGTATATTAAAGTAAAATACAATTATCCTTCAAATGAATTATATAAATATATTCTAAAATTTAATTAAATAATGCAAGGCACTGGCAGAGCTAAATTGGTAACTTATTTTTCTTTTATTTGAACAATTTCTAAGTTTGTGTTTATATATAATATATTCATATCCAATTATTTATATGTATATATAAATTGTATGTTTATATTTAGTTTATTGATCACGCGAAGAACATGATATAAAAGTTATTTAATCCATAAATATATTTTTTCTTTAAGTGATATTGATATTATGACTACATTCCATAACATGGTTCATTTTATATTAATATATGCCGACCACCCTTTCTGGTGGTTAGAGTACCTGATTACGGATGGGGAGGTCTTTGGTTCGAATCCTGGCTCGGGCATGGATGTACTTTCTCTCTGAGTGTGTGTGTGTGTTTTTTGTCCTTTCCTCAGATGATGGATGAATGTGGTCCGTCCTTATAAACAGGTTTGTGGTGGCGTGGGGGATGCTACTCGTACCTCCGTAACTTGGTTCACAGGTGCGCACCAGGTAACAATAAAATGAGAAGAAGTTTCCGGCCTTTTTGTGGCAAAGGGGTTAATTTCTCAAGGGTGCCCGCCATTAGAAATAAAGAAAAAAAATATTAAATCATGCTGATCGCCCTTCGAGTATCTCATCTTTTGTCTCTCTCGCCTAAAATCTCACATGACTTCGTGATTTCCGTATGACATAAACTGAACTATTTGCTCATCCATCTTGTGTATGCCCCAACAAATATTTTTATAGATGCTTTTGCTACCAATATAGAAAATAGGACGCAATACATATTGTTTTTCAACAGTTATTTTTATCCCCCTGTGTCAGTCAGTATAAGTTTCACACACCAGTATTTACAGATGGTTCTATAACTGCAAGACATGTTAATGTGTACATTAACACTTCTTTTTTAGTCAGCCTACTTCCATCATGCTTCATCTTTATGCCGAAGTTTCATTGTCTTACCATGCTCATCATGTGAATACTAAAGACTCATTAATTTTATTTGCACACACACTGAAAGAATAAGCGATACAGATATTTTAGGAACAATTCATTTGCATGTCGTCCTGTTCCGTTAAGAATTTCAGAGCATTGGATTTTTTTTGTTTGGGATGTGTAATTTTGTGTTTGATACTAAGTAATAGTTACGTTGAATTTACTTCTAATATCCCATCTCTCTCACTCTGGTGTGAGAAAAAGACCAGCTGGTAGCCAAATGGTTAGAACTCTGGTTTTCGTTTCAACTATCCATGAGTTCAAATCCCATATTGCACTTCACTGGTAGTGGTTTGGAATCCACTGAAACTTGTAGATCCTGGTCTATTAACACTCGAGTAGAAGAAATGCCCAACCAATAAATAAACTCATGTTTGATGTGAGAAAATGTTTGAAAATGCTGTGACATGAATCGTTGAACATGCAGATTACCATTAAGTTATGTACCATGTTCCCATACATTTCATTCTTAAATTTACTGCAACGAATTGCTGATGCTCCTTTGACTTGCTTTTGTATCGTGCACACATTTCAGATATTTGTCTCTTTATGAATTAAATCTATTGTGCGAAACGTGTGAACCCTACACAATTTATCGTACTTTAATTTCATGTTATGATTTTAACTAAAAAATGTTTATATTTGTAGGAGTGATACTTCAACATTGCTTAATTTGTAAGGATAGCCACCCCACAGAAACATTTTAGGTTTTTAAACTTTAATTTATAATTCAAGTTTTTGCAATTACTTTCGATATATTGATTATATTATGATATTGTTTGTTGATTTTTTTAAATTTAGAACCTTAATTTTACTGCATCTAAATTTTGTGATTTTTATATTTTAACTGCGGTTTCAAAATGAAATATATTAAAAGGTAACTTAAATAAAATGTGTTTTGGTGCAGTTTTTGTCCCTTTCTGGACTTTGCACAACACAAAATTTAACCTATTTTATTGAGCAATGACAAAATAAAGGAATGTTTTTAACGCGAAGATGCGTTGTTTTATAAGTTTAAATCGATTCTAAATATTAATGTGATTATATACATCAAGATGTATTAGAAGTGTGGAAAATTAAATATTCAATAAAATGTGAGTTTAGACATCTTTATCTTAAATTTTTCACTGATCATACTCGAAAAATACTTTAAAAATATTTATGTTAATATTACATCAATTTGGGCGAATGGCAACATTTATGAGTGTACAACTATTCAATAAAATATCTTTGAGATAATTTTGAATTCACCAGTCAGAATTCACTCCCTGCATCGTAACATTCTGTAACGTATCTGCTAAGCATTGGAAAACACCCTTATAGACTTCAATCGGACAGCGCACATATCGAATGTCATCATTTGTGTGATTAGCGGTTCGTACTTGCTCAGGATCAAGCTCACCAAATACTTATTTAAAACTAATTAGATATATTTACTGATTAAATATTTGAAGACTATGAATTAGGCTCGGTATGAACTCCATATGGCTTTATTTAAAATAACTGTAGGTTGCCATGTGTCTGCAATTGCTCATGGGTCACAAATGGTAAACTAATCAAAATAATTTTTGTAAAAGTATTCTGAAGTGCATACAAAACTTATTTGCCGATTCTTGTCCGTAAAAGAAAATATTTCAGTATTTAAAATAAATGTTTGCCTAATTATTGCCAAAAAAGGTTACAATTTAAAAGATATAGACAAGAGTTGTGTGGAAATTCGATTATTCTAAATTTTCAATTTTTACTCAATACTAAAATATTGGACTACTAGGAAATAGTTTCTACATAATGTTTTACACACACAGCTCTCTAATGAATTATTTTAATAAAATTCTTATAAATTAGTAAAATTAAAAGTATTAAAATTCTTTCTTTAAAGTGATCGTTAGCTTCCATACTTTGACATCATATTAACATCACACACACAGGTTTTCTAAATCCACTACTCATACATTTTTGTACCACTAAAATTTATTTAAAAGATTGAAATTTTAACTGTATAAATCTATTTAGTAAATTGTATATCTATTTTTTCCTCTCTTTTTAAATTTAACTAATTGAGTTTTATTGTATGCAGTAAAAGGATGACGATACTGATATTTTTGTTTTGCAGTTCTGCATATACGTTTTCTTATTACTTATTTTGCCAAAATAATTTTCTTGACTTATACAAATTTTATTTTCCAGTTTAAAATTCATTCTGTGAGACAACACAGCAAAAATCAGTATTTTTCTTATACAAGTTGCCTCTCCATGGATAACTTGAAAATTAATCTCTATATGATCACACAAAGTTGAGATATGTTTTATTTCTTCATCTTCCAAATAAATGTGATAGCATCAATTTTAATAATTATAGTTTAAATAAGTATTAATGTTTAAAATTTTCCTACTCACAGCATTTAATTATAAATTATTTATCATTCTGAAGACTTTTTTTCACTCCAATTTCGTTACTTTTATTGCGATCTAACACCCGAATTGTTAACATTAGTTTAGCAATTTATGAAATCAATTCCCATTTCGAACTAGGATGCTTGTAATATTTTGGATCCAATACTTTATGAAGATTCTAGACAAACGGACCTTCATGTGCAAAATAATATCAGAAAACTGTAAAACAAACCTTCGTCATATTATACCACTAATTTAATTCTCAATCATATGTCATCTACAAAAAAAAAATGTTAGATGAATTTAATGTAAAATGCTTTTATGTATTGCGATTTTTCTCCTAATGAATTAGATAAAGGAATATATCGACTCAAATTTGGCACATTAAATTACTGATTTTTAAATATTAAGTATATTTCGATTGTAAATGCGATATTTCTTAATATTACCTGTTAGTTACTTCAAGAACTTTTTAAAACTTGTAATATTGCTATTTGATATAACGTGTTTGAATTTAGTAGCAGGAAATAAAAACTCAAAGAATCATTTGCTTTTCAAAAAATCACAGTGTTTGTTTGATACTAGGTAACTTTAGGATATGAATGTTATAATTTTTTCTTCTGCTTGAATTGTTGGTTTCACAACATCAAGAACGGTAATCATTGAGCGCCTAATTGAGTATGATTTTTAAATATTAATAATATTTTAATTGTAAATACAATATTTCTAATATGTATTACAATATTTCTTACTATGCAAATATATAATTATTATTTTAACTTCAAAATTTTTTCAAAATTATAGCACTATTTTAATATAAGTTTTGAGTTTAAAGGTGGGAAATAAAAGTTCAAAGAATCATTTGCTTTTCCGAAAATATTCACAGCATTTGTTAGATACTAGATAACTTTAGGGCATGAACTTTTTCTTCTGCTTAAATTGAGGGTTAGTTTCGCAACATTAGGAACGGTAATTCGTGGACCTAACAATTAAGTATAATTTATAGTAATAAAAACAACGAGAGAGAGAGAAAGTTTATTTAACTGAACCTAATTAATATTAACAAAACCTTATTAATAATATATAAAAAGACTTAAAGGCTTAACTCTTAAGTTTACTGACGTCACTACTTCATTCTGGAGAAAGTTCATTTGAATGCTGTACAATAGAGCTGATTTTTAGAAATTAAAAATTTACGAATACTCAAGATTTAAGAACTAAATGTTTCCAGACATGGTTCCATGGATATGATGATTTTAACTTTCATTTATATTAATTTAAGTTTTTAAAAATATCTCTTTTTATGTGAACTTTAATTCATGCATGTTTCTTTTTTCTTTTCCCCCTTCATTTTTTATAGTTGAGAATTTTGAGTCTATATGTTTTTATTGTAGAATCATATATTTAACAAACAGCATTGTAATACGAAGTTTACATTCTATACGCATGGATTTGTCAATCCATGTTTTTTATGTTCCAGAAAAAAAAAATCTACGTCATTTTGATTTGCAACCCTTTTTTTTTTTTTTTTTTTTTTTTTTTTTTTTTTTTTTTTTTTTTTAAACTGTGAATGAAGACACTTCAAGTATTTGAAAGAATTTTATCACTCATCTACGAACTTCTGCAAATAAACTTTCACTATTTCTAAGACTCTTAACGCCTTTCTCAAATTTACTTATGAATGTTTAAGTCATTCATGTTTATCAGCCATGGGAGAGTGGGAATTCTTTGTCCTCGAAAAAAATTATGTTTTAGGAAGTAGTATATGCCCATTAACTTCATATTAATTTAAAAATTTCAATATTTTGTTCATTTCTGCTATATGATATTGAAAAATAAGTACCTCAATAATAATTTAAATTTAGAGATAAATGGGTACTTACTTATTATGACGACTACCTTGGTGATAAAAAAATTTTGTGTCGAGACTAACACGATTTAAGCAATATTGACATAATATTGATTATTTCAAAGCCCTCTATAACATGTTAATGCCTAGGTTTCTTTAGGTAGTCGTCATATTACTTTTTTTTTTCTGCCGATATATCTAGGTAGTCGTCAGAGTATCTAAGTAACAAAAATTTTTTTCGTCGCAAGCATTTAAGCTTAAGCTATTATCCTTAGAATACAGTAAGTGACATTTAAAAGTTACAAATGGAATTGATATAGAACATATATTTTCTATTAAAAAGTCAAATTTTACATATTTCACTTGGAAAAAAAGGCGAAGAATAGGTGCAGTTTGGACGAAATTTTTTCACAAAACAGAAAATTGTTTTTAAACAAAAAAATTGTAGCTGTTGAGCAAGTAACAAGCATGTTTTTGTATTACCCGGTAACATGTAACAGGGAAATTTTCCTTTTCTTACTAGAGAATTATATAGTTTAATAGCATTGGGCTTGGTTGAATATTTCATTAAAACAATGATTTGATGCATTGAAAAACCGCTTAAATAATGCAAATTGCTCTAGTGAATATAAATTAGTTGACAGTTTAGAAAAGTTGAATAGGAATTAAAACTTTTATATTAAATACGTTTCTAAGGAATATATTCGCAATTAAATAATTATTTTATTTTAAAATATTTATATATAGGTAAGACAATGGGTTGGCTATTTAGACAAACATATTTTACTTCATATATTTGTTACATTTACTTATAAAATAAAGCGAAACTTTCTTTTTAACTTAAAAAAAACTAAACTTTTTTGTTACAATAAATAAATAAACGAACGCATTAAAATATTTTGCTGTAATTTATTGAGATCGTGTAACATACAATGTATCCAAACTTCTCAAATTTCATTCGGTTGGTACGAATAAAAATATGAAACAGAACAGATTTCGATTCAACAATTAAATTATTTATTAACTCAAATGTTATAATTGAAAGCAGTAAAAATTAATTTTATTTTGAGATATATTTCTCTATTGATATTGAAATTATGAAGCAAACAATCAAGCATAGAATAGTAAGAAGAGTTGAAAAGTTACGAAGTTTCTTAGAATTTAATTTTAAAAAGCTGAAGGCTGTTAAAATATTGTACTCGCATTGACAAGACGAATAGATCTCTCCTCAAGATAAAGCGAATTTTTTGGTCTGTAAGATAAGACGATATAGCCGTGGGCTCAACACTCTTATCTTGCATGTTTGTTCCCGCAACTTGGGGGCAATGTAATTCCATTTGCATTTTATAATTCAATGTCAAATATTATTATTTACATAAAGTTCTGCTTTCATAAATTGCACATTGTTTTGAGAATTTTAAAAAATTGTGGAACTACTTCCATACAAAAGTTTTGTACATCCGCAAATTCAGCCAATCAAATTTCTTCTACCATGTTCCTCACTCCAGAGTTATCCAATGAGGAACGCAGTTATAAAAATAGCGCGCTTTACACATGCTTCTGATTGTAAACAAACAAGTTTGTTGACAATTAACGTTGAACTTAATATTTGAATTTTTACGATGACTTCAATTATGAATTGTTGCTTACATTGTGGGAAGGAAAATCTTGGAATTGTCTCTCCTTTTTCTGAAAAAAGTTGGAGCAAAGTAAAGGATTGCATTGACAAATGGATATTACTTGATTGTTATGAGCGTACAATTTCTGAGAACTTAATGCTTCTGGAAGAAGACGAATGTTTCAGTTTACCTACTGATAAAACTCTTGGATACCATAAAAAATGTTACCAACTGTTTACCGATAAAACCAGAATTTCTGCTGTTGAAAAACGATGTAAGAATTTATCAGAAGGCAATGAAAATATTGCTTTAGAAAACACACCTAACCGTGTAACACGAAGCAAAAGTAATCCTGTTTTTCAAAGTAGATCTCATATTTTGCCAGAAATATGTATAATATGCCAAGGAGAAAAATTTGTGAAAGAGAAATATTCCGGGAAAAGGAAAAGGGAAAAACTAAGTAAATGTGAAACAAATACAAATAATTTGTTGTCTGCAGCAATTGAAAAAAATGATGAAAACTTATTGCATCACTTAAGAAATCAGGATATTGTAGCTATCGAAGTTAGATACCATCGTTCTTGTTACAAACATTATACAAAGTTTTTAACTGTAAAACCATGTGAATCTGTAACTTCAGAAATTCTATATGAAAAGTCTTTTGAAATTTTTTGCAAGGAAATTATAGAAGATAAAATTATAAATCAGCATGTTATTTATGAAATGACTAAACTTACAGATTTATTTGTAAAAGTTGTTCTTAGGGAGGAAAAAGAAGATATAAAAGGATATAGAAATGATAGATTGAAATATAGAATACAAAAAATGTATCCACAAATTGAATTTGTGAAAAGATCAGCTAAATACCTGTCTGAACTTGTTGTTTGTTCTTCTACCTCAAATGTTATTGAATTAAAAAATCGTTCTTCTACTGACAGTGAAGACAATGAATTTTCTTTATTTGAAAATCATGCATTTTCATCAAACATTTTGTATGATTTGTTTTCAGCAGCAAGTGTTATGAAAAACATTATTAATGATGCACCGAGTATGTCGTGTGAATGGCCACCAAAAGGGAAAGACTTGACAGTTGAATCATCGTGTAATTGTGTTCCAATACAACTATTTAACTTCTTAGCTTGGTGCATTGGTGCTTCAAATGATGTTACTCTTGATTATTTTGTAGAAGTAACTCAAGATATGAAGCTGAAAATTTTGTCTATTGCTCAAGATATTCTGTATTTAGCATCCAATGGTAGGAGACAAACACCAAAACATTTAGCTTTAGCCATGACCATTCGTCATTTAACTGGTTCGGCCAAACTAGTGGGATTTCTAAATGGATTTGGCCATAGTATATCTCACAGTTGTGTTTTGGAATATGACACTGCTTTAGCATATCAACAGCAAAAAAGCAATACTCTTTTGCCAGACGGTTTCCAAAAAGGCATTTTTACTACTTTAGTGTGGGATAACAATGATTTTGGAGAGGAAACTTTAACAGGTTCAGGTACAACCCATAATACTAATGGTATTATTTTACAATGGGAGGATATGCCAAAGAATAGTGTTACATTGCCTGAAACTAACATATCCGACTTTCGAAAAAAGTTTAAGAAACGTACCTTAAACCCACCTGCACTAAAATTGGAATATTTTACTGGTAAAAAAAAGTATGGTCCATCTATGTATAAAACACTACCATTAATTACAGAAGAAGAAAATAGACCCCAGCAGAATCCTTCCCGGATTATTGATGACATTTTTTATTTGTCTAAAACCTTATCAAAGGATGTACTTCCAGGTTGGACAGGCTATAATGTTGCTATTTTTAATTCTGTCGAAATACCATGCAAAACCAAAATTGGTTATTTGCCAATCTTAGATGCAAATCCTACACAAATGTCAACTGTAAATACCATTTTGCATCGTAGTTTGCAAATAGCCGATGAACTAAATATTGGAAATTTAGTTTTAGTCATGGATCAAGCTATCTATTCCAAAGCACAACAAATTAGATGGCAGAATGAGCAATTCCAAAAAAGGTTAGTAATTCGCATGGGTGAATTTCATACAACAGTTGCATTCTTAGCTGTCATTGGGAAACGTTTTTGTGATCCTGGCCTGCAAGACTTACTAATTGAATCTGGCGCTGTGGCCCAAAATTCAATAAATCGAGTTTTAAATGGGCATCATTATAACAGAAGCATACGTGCCCATAAACTACTGTGTGAAGCTCTTCAAAGACTGCGCTTTAAAGTTTTTCTAGAAGACCATGCTAATTCTGTAAAAGCTAAAGAAGTTATTGAGAATTTCTGCTTGTCATTTCCAACAGTACCTGTAACGGAAATTATTGAAAATGAGCAAATCCAGAAACTTTTAAAAATGTATCATGAGTATGTCACAGTAAGAAATTCTTCTTGTTTAACGTTTGAGTTATGGAGTTCATATATTGAAATGATCGAGATACTATTATTATTTATTCGAGCAACTAGAGAAGGTAATTGGGAACTTCATTTATCTGCTATACATTCAATGCTACCATGGTTTTTTGCTTATGATCGAATTAATTATTCTCGTTATTTGTCCATATATTGGTGCGAGATGACAAATCTTAAAGACACTCATCCTGATATACATGCTGAATTTTAATGGGCAAATTTTCAGTTCAGCAACAAGATCATTATAATTTTTCCAAGACTGCATGTGATCAAGTTATTGAACAAACTTGCAACAGACATACAAAAACCAAAGGTGGATTAACAGGAATAACTGTTAATAAAGGTGCAGTACATCGATGGATAATTTCACATCATTTGAGGGCAGGCATTTCTGTTGCATGTGAAAATATGGCTGGGAAACGTATTACCAATCGTAATATAAAGGAATTAGATTCTTCTCGTGTAAAACAGGATGAGTTGCACGTTCTTGCTATCTGCGAGAGTATTTGTTCCATGAACAATCCAGTTAAAAATGACAATGACTGCAATTTCCTATGGAATATAGTTTCTGGTAATGTTGCTCCTGAAAATGTGACAATGGACATGAGGAAAGCTTTCGAAATTGGAAATAGAGTTTTCATAACATTTCTTAAAGATAGACTATGTGAAAATAGCAGTATTGATTTTTTTAATCCTATTAAGTGTTTGAAACTTAAAACATTTACCGATATAGGAAAAACTGTTCCATTAAAAACTGAAAATGAAAACAATGCTCTAAGGAAGAATCAATATTTGTTGAGGCGAATCTTAATGATTTCTAAAATACAAAATTTAAATTTGCAAGATTTAATGAAATATTCTCTAAATTCTGTTCCTATAGCACTGGCCAATCATGATGGAACCAAAATGAGAACCAATAAAGCAACTTTGATGCGTTACTTAGAGAAAGGTTCAGAAATTGATTTAAGAAGCTTAAATATAACTGCTTCTGAGTCAGCTGTAATTGTAGATGCCATGGCTTTAATTCAGCAGCTGCAGCATACTGCTAATTCATTTGGAGATTATGCATTGTATATACTAAAATCTCTCATCAAATTAGCTAAAACTTTCAAATCTAATCGTGTAGATTTTGTATCTGACCGGTATCCTGTCATCAGTATCAAATCACCCGAACATGCCCGTAGGTCATTATCTGGTATACAAATAGTTAAAATTGGCCATCATACTCAAAAACTTCCTAAACAAATGAAAAAAGTTTTAGCTTCTGGGGTCAATAAAGAAGAACTGGTTGAATTCCTTTTTCAGTTTTGGAAAAATCAAAATTCAAATTTATTTGAGGACATTATACTTTTTGTCACACATCGTGACAAATGTCATAAAATATTTAATGATGCTGGGACACTAGTTGTAGAAAGTGTTCCTGAATTAGAATGTGACCACGAGGAAGCTGATACTCGTTTATTTCTACATGCTGCTCGTGCTTCAGCCTCACTTAAAAATATCATTATTAAAAGTTCTGATACTGATGTGTTCATATTAGGCATTTCCTTGGCTCGAAACTTAAATTCTCAATTATTTTTTGCCTCAGGAACCACATCTGAATTGAATTTATTAAACATAAATTTAATTAGTGAAAATTTAGGAAGTAATATTTCTGATGCTTTGATAGCTTTACATGTATTTACCGGTTGTGATTCTGTAAGTTCATTTCGCGGAAAAAGTAAAATAAAAGCATTGAAAAATATGGTGAAATCAGAAGACTATACATTTGCTTTTCAAAATCTTGGTAAATCATGGAATCTAAAGACTGATATTATAGAAAAGTTGGAAGAATTTACATGTGAACTCTATGGGCAAGCTAACTGCAGTGACATTGATAAATGCAGATATAATTGGTTACGATTAGGGTATGTAACAGATAACAATCTACCACCAAATAAGGATTCACTAATAAAGCATGTTTTACGTGCAAACTATCAAACTGCTATATTTCGCAGAAGTCTTTTTGAAAAAATAGGCAAGCCATCTCCAATAGGCCATGGATGGAGTATACGAGACAATGTATTATACATTAATTGGATGTCGTTAGAAGCTGTTCCTGCCAGTATCGTAGAGCACATATCCTGTAAATGTAAAAAGACTGCTTGTGTTGTTGCATTATGTTCATGCTACCGTTCTAAAGTGAAATGTACTGAAATTTGTGCTTGTAATGGTTGTAAAAATTGTGAACTAGAAGCTGATATAGATTTTGAGGGTGATGAATCTTGATCAGAATTGTGTTTTACCACTGATAATTTTTTTCTTTTTATTCAAGAAATTATAAGAATTATTTCTGTAAGTACATAAAATTTCAGTATTTTAATCAATGCCTTTCAAATGCTGTATATTTATTTGTTTAATAGTTAATTACTTTTTGGAGTAAAAACACATATTGAAGTAATTTATAATTTAAAATAATGTGTTATTCATATAAATATAATTGTATTCAAAATTATCATTATTTTGAAAAATTGAATATTATATTGAAGTAAGCTTGTATAATTTTGGTATTAATATTGTGTCTGCATTTCAATACTGTATATATTTTCTTCTTCACTTAAAAATATTTATATAATTATCTAATTTTAATTAGTTTTTAAATTATTGATTATATTTATTATTGTACAGTGTCAATCATATTGATATGTAAATTAAGTAAAAGATATATATTTCTTGATTTGGATGATTAAATCCATGATATTCTATATTTTGCTGAACAGTATTAATTCAATCTTTTATTATTTTTAAGGTTAACATTGAAATGTTTTAGACTTTTTCTGTCATCTTCCTCATTACTATAAAGATTATTTGTATGAAATTGCCCTATTTTATTTCACCATGTAGCTATTAGAATAGAACACATTAACAATTAAGTTTATTATGCATTATTTATTCAAACTTCAATTCCAATGTAATTTATCAATTTACATTTTATAGAACCAAATACTATTGTGAATACTAGTTAAAGTAATGTAATAAATAAATTCTATTTTTCTCATAAATATTTAATTTAAAAGTATGCTTCTAAAAGTACAATTTATTTTTTAGATATCATTTTATCTACTTATGAATATTTGTTTACTTATTTATTGCAGTGTAAACTAGGAAAAAAATCAAACAGTGAGGAAATTAATTGCATTTATTTTTCTAAAATATTAAATAGCGTGTAATCAACATCTATGTATATGAAATGTAAAAACTGGTTTGTGTGTTTCTAGTTTTGTTTTTAGCTAAAATGTACATTTTATTTATCTAGTACTTTCTATGTAAATATAAACATGATTCAATATTTATATTTTTATTATGATTTCTAGTGAAATAATATAGTCCTAATACTTATGATTATGGCAGAATTGATTAGTATCGTATTACATATTGTGTTATCGTGTGTATTCTTTTTTCACCGAGAAGTAAACAAACAAGAGTGAAATACTCGCATGTGATTGGCTGAATGAATATGTAACAATGCACGTGTGTTCAAAGGCACAATGAAAAAAGTGCATTGAATTTTTGTTATTTATAAAAAAAGGAGCAACTATTCTTTCCAGAACTTTTTGTATTTATGTTTTTTATATGAAAATAGAGTTTGATTTTATGTTTTTAAATTGCCCCCAAAGAAGTGGTACAAAACTCTATTTTTAAGCTCCTTACTGATTTCAGCCCACGGTCTAATAAGATTAATGCTTTCACTTTGAGATAAGACGAATATTCAAAATCTCTTTAATCACTGTTAAATCTAAATGTATATGATTGCTTAAAAATAAGCGATACTCATTTAAAATAAGTAATAAGTTTAGGTTTTAGTAGGTAAAATAAAAATGCAACCCACGTAAACAATTGAATTGTTACGATAAATAGATGGGGAATTTAAACATTTTGGTTTCATTTTTAACAGTTTGAGTGCGACGAAACTTGTTTTGTTAATTAAATTACTACGCATTTCATTCCGCACTTTTAGCATATGTATAAGAAAACTCTTCAGCACTGAAACAGTTAAGTACTTAGTGCTTTGTATATAACTAGCTCTAATATTTAAATCAATGTAACTTGCATTGATTTGAATATTGGCTTCAAATATTTTAAATAAGGAATTGTAATTTATAAATTACTCATCATTATACAAAATGAAGTTTTGATGCAAAATGCATGTTTTGATTGATATGAAGAAATACATATTCCAAAATATTAAATTTACAAAGCATTTTCTATGTACTAATATATAAATTAGTTCAGTTGTATTTTGTATTGAATGTAGTAGTATAAGATAATGATTGCAACTACATATGTAACTTTATTCTTTTTGAAATGTAAATTCCGTAAACTTGCTCCCAATATTAAATTTAAGTTCTTAATTCATAACGAAAAGTCAAAAATTTAGATTACATTGAAGTAAAAATTTATTAATTAAATAAACATATGAAATATTCGTTCAATATAATTTTGTTTTTCAATTTTAAAATATTATATTTTATACAGAAAAAAAATATGGTAAATTCGTCTAATAAGTAAATCACGTATAAAAATAATGAGAAATATTAACAGCCCTTTAGAACAATGAACTGTACTCAGTATCACATCGCATTAATTAACGTATATCAAATGTAGCAGTAAACAATTTTAATTTGATGACTTTTCCATTCAGAATAATAATACATTTGTAAGAGATACAGAAAAATTTAACTAAAGTTGTGGTATAAAAAATTAATTTACTAGAATCCTAAATATATTTTATATAATTGTATAATTTTCTATTTACCTATTTTATCCTCAGATTGTTGACTCAAATAAATAATTGCTTTTATTTCGCTCTTTTTGGATGATTGTGCGAGAGAACTTTCAACATTTTGTTTAGCGAGTGAAAGGTATTTCTCAAACTACGTTTGTTTTGTTCTTCCTAAATCAATTCCAAATTTTCGAATACTTTTCGATTGTATTATACTGGTAACCAAAAAGTAAGGAAAAAACCACAAAAGTGGCAATAACTTTCCCAAAAAATAAAACAATTTAAATGAAAAAAAATTGGTAAGTAAAAGGAACTGAACAACATGACATTATCGAAAGCAATGGCTCTGCTGTCAGAATACATCATTTGCGAGAAGCATATCAATGGATGTCTCAGAGCAAGGCAAGAACAGTCGCTGCGTTTCTGGGATTAGAAATCTGGTACAGCGAAATTTTAACAATGGCCTCCAGGCACATCAGTTGATCAAATAATTCCAATAGCGAGCGTTTGAGAGACTATGAGCAAGACAAAATCAAATAGAAAATGCTAGATGGCTGAATGTGAGTCCATCTGTGATTCATAAACTTTGGCAACGACTTGTAACTAAGGATACGACATCCAGGAGATTCAGCCAAGGACGCACATACGCTACCACGACTGCTGATGACCGATATTTGTCATTATGGACTAGGAACCGCAAATCCTGCTAAACTTAGATACTCCCTCGTTGCAAGCCCCGGAAGATTGGTAATTAGTTCAACCGTGCCTCGAAGGCTTCTCGAACGTGATCTTCATAAGAGGCGATCAATCATTAGAGTTCCGCTCACGTCACACCATGGGTGGGAACGTTTGCGATGGGAACATAAACATGTCCACTTTATGCGTGATCAATGGGGGGGGGGG
>JAPDSC010063759.1:0-13987 GCA_026290005.1 Latrodectus geometricus | reverse complement strand
ACCAATCTCCTCGGAGTAATAGTGCACGAGGAACAACAGAGCAGTTCACGTTTACCCCTACGATGTGAGCGGATGAGTTCAGAAACCGGTTCTCTCTCAGAGATTTTGTATTCGCGACGTTTTGGCATTTTCTTAAAATTTAGTTAAGTTTCAATATATGGTGTGCATTGATATTATAAATAAACGATTAACCAGCACCCCCTTATCTGGTGACCAAAATTTGAACACGCATACTTGAATTTGAAAGTAACTCCAGCGCTACGTGGGATTTTTGAAACTTCGACGAGTGAATTCCTGTGGACACAGTTTCTACTTCTTTAATCTACAGTTCAATGAGATCTCAAAAGTCAGTGCTGAATGGTAATCATCCATAACTTCTACGATGCAGGTAGGATCTTTCTATAATTTTCTTAAACGTAGCATTAAGTGCTTTGGTTATTCACTGGGGTCAGTTTCTTGGAAAAATTGTGTATATATTTTAAAGCGAAGTTTTTTCAGTTAAATTATTATTTGTACATATTTTCCCCCATGAGTTATATTCCGTTAACTACTCCACAATTTTATCAATCCTTTCGCATCGTGCTGAGTTTTATTATTTGATTTACTATATTATGAGATATAAAAGAAGCAATGAATATTCATATAACTAATATTTTTTGTGTTTCTTGTATTTCTTATTTATATATCTTGATATTCGAAACTATACGCACTTCCCTATTATTGATTTGTATAACTTGTAATTATTTACCTTATATTTTTTTGCTAAATTTTGACCATGCTTTTATCTGATGATTTTTCCATTACTCAATTCTCCCTCCGAAGAGACACCTCCACAGGTTGCACACGTTTCGGTAAAAATACCTCCTTTCTGGAAAACTAACCCTTCCCTGTGGTTTATTAGGTTGGAATCATAGTTTTTCCTGGTGAATATAACCTCCGATCTAATAAAATTCAATCATGTTGTGTCCTGCTTAGATCCCGATGTACTAAATTCGGTACACGACATTTTGGAGAAACCACCTACTACCGAAAAATACGATGCCTTATAAAAACGCCTGATTTCTGTTCATTACGAAAGCGAAGCATCTAGAATTTTAACCTTATTGCAGGGAGTAGAATTCGGTGACCAAAGACCCTTCCAATTACTAAATCGCATGCGTTCGTTAGCTGGAGATACCGTAGGTGAAGCGCTTTTACGCTCGTTATGGCTCACGAGGCTGCCATATGACACGCAAACTATTTTAGCCGCTTTCAGCGAGGATGATTTGAATAAAATAGCCACAGTAGCTGACAAAATAAGCGATCTAGCTATCCCTTTGTATGTAAATTCTATCACCCCTAACTCTCATGATTCTGTCACGGCTCGCTTGGAACTCCAGGTAGCGCAGTTAACTCAACAACAGTTAGCGAATTAAGCACTGCCCTGGAACGCAGTTCCCGTAGCCCTAGGCGTAATTTCCGCCGATCATTTCAACGCAGCAGATCTCGCGATAGTTCTCGCTCTCGCACTAACTTCAGTCACTACAAAGAACGTACGAATGAACTTTGTTTTTACCATGTCAATTTCGGTGATCAAGCGCGAAAATGCCAAGCGCCATGTTCTTTTCGTCAGTCGGGGAAACTAAACTGGCGATCGCTCACTGGCCAATCTAGCGACCGCCAAGTGAATCGTATTCTTTTGGCCGACCCGTCTTCAAAATTAAATTTTCTAATCGACACAGGAGCCGACGTATCTGTTTTGCCTAAAAAATATGCTCCAAAAACCACACCCTCTGAAAATTTAGCCTTATATGCAACAAATGGCACTAAAATTTCTACTTTTGGCAACAAACGCCTCATTATTGATTTAAATCTCCGCCGAAAATTTTCATGGTTATTCGTCATTGATGACGTAAGCCAACCAATTATATTGGGTGTTGATTTTCTGAAACATTTTGAGTTGCTTGTCGATGTCAAAAATAACCGTCTGATCACTCTCGGACGTCTCTCGTCAAACGGTATATCTTTCAACAATTTTTCCCTAGATTCCATCATATCCGTACTTATCGGCGATTCCAAATTTGAAAAATTACTCGCTGAGTATCCAGAGCTTACAAACCCTTCTTTAGTAACAAATGACCTTAAAACTTATGAAATTTTCCATCACATTGAAACTAATGGACCCCCTGTATTTTCCAGACCTCACCGTTTGGCCCCAGAATTACTCAAAGCAGCGCGTTTAGAGTTCAAATACCTAATGTCTCGGGGAATTATTCGACCGTCCAAAAGCCCTTGGGCCAGTTCTCTCCACATGGTCCGCTAATCTAAATGTGATTCGCGCCCTTGTGGCGACTATAGTCGCTTGAACGCTGTGACAAATCCTGACAGGTATCCCGTACCCCATATTCAGGATTGTACACAGATTTTTTTCGGCAAAAATATTTTTTCTACCCTCGACCTGGCAAGAGCGTATCACCAGATTCCCCCGAAAACTCTCTCTGCTGTAACCACCCCATTCGGTTTGTTCGAATATCTTAAAATGTCATTTGGACTTCGTAACGCCGGTCAAACTTTCCAAAGATTCATACATCAAGTACTTCGCGGATTGGATTTTTGCGTTCCCTACTTCGATGATCTCCTTACAGCATCGGCAACCGAAGACGAACACATTAAACACCTTCTCATCATTTTTGACAAACTCCGCGAATACGGACTAAAATTGAGTCCCTCTAAATGTGTTCTTGGAAAAACATCAGTCTCATTTCTTGGTTGCTTAATAACACCTACTGGCGTAAGCCCTTTTCCCGAAAAGTCAGCAGTAATTTCTAACATCCCTAGGCCTGAAACACGGTCTGACTTTAAAAGATTTTTAGCTATGCTAAATTTTTATCGTCGTTTCTTGCCTTAGGCCGCAAGCCCCACTTCATTCACTTCTAAAAAATTCTAAAAAGAATGACAAACGACCTGTTCTTTGGACAGATGAAACAACTGCCGCGTTTGAAAAATGTAAAAGCGATTTAATGAATGCAGTCACCCTTGGTTTCCGTTCCCCTGATCAGCAGCTATAATTAATGGTAAATGCTTCCAATATCGCCATAGGAGCAGTATTGCACTCCCAAAGTACCGATGGCTTACAACCTTTAGCTTTTTACTCCAAGAAACTGACACCAGCTGAAACCAAGTTCAGCACATATGATAGAGAATTATTGGCTATCTATTCTGCTGTAAAACAGTTTCAGCACGACCTTGAGGGACAAACCTTTTCTATATTTACTGACCATCGTCCACTTACATTTTCGTTTAAGAAAAATTCCAATTCTGCATCTCCTAGACAAATTCGGCAGATGAATTTTATTGCTCAATTTAGCACTGACATTCAACACGTTTCTGGATCAAACAACCCAGTTGCCAACGCCTTATCAAGAATTTTCACCATCAATCGTAATAACACCACCGATTTCTCACGTTTAGCTGAAATCCAGGAAAATGATGCACAACTCAATCAATTACTATCAACTTCAGGTAGTTCTGTAAAACATATATGCATAAAATATAGCGTTTTTTGAGTGTCCTGAAGACCCTACATATACTACTCATAGGTACCCGTTTATAGAGTAGGCAACCATTCACACACAAAGAAAGTACATCCATGCCCGAGCCAGGACTCGAACCCAGGTCCCACCCATCTGTAGTCAGGTACGCTAACCACTAGACAGGATGGGCGGCTAATATCCAGTTAAAGCAATTGAATGAAATTTCTCTCTCTGCAAGTTTGTGTATTTATAAAAGTATTCCACAATATTACAAAATTGTAAACATATATTTTTTTTTATTATTGTATGTATTTATAAATGGAAATAAATGTGTCTAATGTTTTTCTGATACAGTAGAAGCAAGTTTTTACGAATTTGTGGGGACCAGTAAAATATCTCTTTCCATCGAGACCTCGAGAAAAAGAAAATTAAGCATTAGCTCTTAAAATTAATTTTTAACAATCCCATCTTTTTATATATAAAGTACTCAGTTGTTTTGCTCAAAGAAAGTACACCAAATCATGTTAGCTATTAATCTGCTTGTCTTACAGGCGATCACATCACTACGTCATTTGCTTTTCATTCGAAGTTGAAAAGTTTTTTTTCGTGTTTATTCATTGCATTTTTTAATACTTTCATCAGTTGACACTTCTTCTGCAATTTACACCAGAGTCTACTTTCTAAAATTCCTGAATGGAACGTTCGGGCAACAGTGCTTCATTGAAGTTTTCGGAAAATTGTTTCAGGCTGTCTTCAATTACGAAGTTTTCTAAATAAGGTCTGGCTATCGCTTTTTCAGCATCATATCAAGCATTGATTGACAAGCGCTTTGCACTTAAAATATCATTTTCATAATTCAATTCCAATCCATATTCACTTCTGGTAAAAGTTCCTTACGATAACAGCACAGAAAGCTATTAACAGTCAAGATTGGAGTTAGATTGGACTGGAGAAGCTCCACTTATAGGAATTGCTTAATAAAATCTGAGACTTCAATATCAGTTAGTTATCCACGATTCGAAGGATTTACAATACTCTAATAAAAACGTCAACCCAAGTTTCGCAACCATAAAATTAAAAACAAAATTTTTTTTTTAAAAAAAATAAGGTGATAAAAACATTAAAATCAGTTAATAAAAAAATATTTCAAAATTTTAGTTTGTATATAGAAATTACAATTATTGTATCTACGGGACCAGTCATCAGTTCGTTAAATCATTAGAGCCACCTACCCTGTCTAGTGGTCAGCGTGCCTGACTGCGGATAGGGAGGTCCTGGGTTCGAATCCCTGTTTGGGCATATATGTACTTTGTTTTTGTCCTTTCTTTGGATGAATGAGGTGTGTTTAATTATAAAAAAAAATTGCCTCTAGTTATCATCTTCAATGTGAGCTACAAGCATGTTAGCATAAAGTTTCAAAAATGTCCGTTATAACCTAACCTAACGTAACCTTAAAATAGAGGTACGTATAAACGAGTGTCAACTGTAATTACTTTTATAAAACTTTAAATAAAAATTATATGTAATTCTTGGTAATCGTTTACTGAATATATTTTATTAAAATATCTAATTTTAGGAGAGAAAAAATGATCAAAACTTGATTCATAATCGTTTCCTGAAAATGTGATGTAGTGAAAAGATGATAAATAAGAAAAGTATGATATGATATTAGTAATGTACAAAAATATTATGTAGAGATGAAGCGAAATAACTGATATCTTAGACCCCACTGAAGCTTTCCAATTCAAGAGGCCAAAAAGGGTGTAGAAATATTTCCCATACAAGAAATCCTTCCCTGTAAATTCCTAAGCAAAAGTTCATTCCTCCCCGAAAGAGAGAAAAACAGTAAACATAAACACAGATGTTTCCCCCATCATTGCGTTCAAGGCTAATCCCGCACTGACGACGTAAATGAAAACGACCGTTGCAGTGTTCCAGGGGATGGAACACCTTGTTTTATTCAATGATTCTACGTATACTATATGCGTAAAAAATGTAAAGTAATATAGAATAAATAGTTCAATGGACAGGCAACAAAATAACATAGAAATGTTTTTCCAAACATTTATTTTTATATCACAAAAAATGTTAAGGAAAATTTCTTAAAAATAAAGGGATTTAGATAACGTAAAATAATTGAAATTATTTGTCGTCTTGTGTGGTGCTGCCATCTGTTATCAAAGAAGAACGTTTAAAGAACATTTAAAAAAAAATTTTGACCCATTTATCTCTAAATGCAACGGTTTGGTATGAATTTAAAATTTAATGTTCCATCACATGGAACACTGCGCCAGAAAGGGTTTAGCAATAAAGAGTTTGGAGACACCAAAACTCGTCTTAGGAGCTTATTAGGATTATGCAATTATACAACAAAGATTACATACCTGATTATGCTGAAATCGCCTATCCATTGATGGAGCTCATTAAAAAAAAAGAACCAGAATTGCTCGAATGAAAAGAAATCATGACGTATCATTCCAGAAACTGAAAGATCAACTGATGGAAGCAACAGAGCCCAATAAAGGGGTTCATTCACTTCAAAGTGGAATAGGTGCATGTCTCTCTCAAATAAAATAAGTTGCTATTTGTCCGTGTGTCATGCAAGCCAGAAATTATCCAAACCACAATAGAACTGGCCGATTATAGAACTAAACCTGATGTTATTTTCTTTTTTTTGGTTTTTTTTTTTTGTGAGCGTTAAAGAAGTTTGAGTCATGAACATTCGGATCATTAGTGAAGATTCTGACCGACACAATCCTGTGAAGAATTCTCCACATTCATCAAAGCTTCAAGGGTGTGCTTTAGCTTTAAAAAAATATATAATTAATTTATTCATTGCCCAGAAAGAAACCTGTTTCCCGACCAGTGACATTTGAACATCTATTAGAAATTTTTTTTAAATACTCTTTTTTTTGATTATGAAAATTTTTGTGATTTTATTAGTTTATTACCAGTGTAGTGTTTCTAATTTGAACCATAAATATTAGTACTTTATAAACTTAAATTTTTCAATTAAATACTTGAAATATTTATTATCTTATTAATATTGCAAATATTAATTATTCCTGATTATACATGAACATTTTTTTTAAATTTAACAAAATATGTTCATGAAAACACAAATAGAGAGTACATCTGCTTATATACTTTAATAAAGTACCTTTTAGTATTTATTTAAATGTTAGTTGGAATTTGTGTGCTTCAACTTATGTGTAAGTTGTTGCATAAGTTGTACAATTTTGTAAATTGTTCTATTTGTATGATCACAAATAGACGCCTAGATCAACGCGCTCGTTTTCAGATTGTTGTTACATTACTCAATTAATCAATCTTGTGGAGAAGGTGCAATACCTGGCGACTATTTGGTGTTCTTTCTTTCTATAAAGGTTGCCATATTTTAGGGTAGTACAGGTCCGTGTAAGGGTTGCTAAGTTATGTTAGGAGCGGAGCTCCGAGTTTTTTTTATGATTATTTATTTATTAAATTTGAGTTCGTGAACAAATAAAATGTGCTGTCCAGCGAATACTGATTTTAATTTTCTTGGCTATTCCTCATATAACACAACAACATTATTTAATTATTTATCAAATTTTAGAGTAACAGAAAATTAAATTAGCAATAACCAGTATGTAAAATTATCATCATAAAGTGTTCGGTTACTTATTTACAGACTGTACCTGTTATAATCAATGTAAACATATTTACAGCATACAAGAAAAACTTTGCAATTTCTGTTTACTAACAAAGTTTTATATTTAATATTTACTTCGCACATTCATCCGTAATTTAAGTAAAGGAAATAATGAGTAGCTGAAAAGACTATTTTAGAAATAACATTACTATAGATCGCTTAGGTGGAATTAGTTATAAAATAAAACAAAATTTTCCTGAAAAATTTATCAGTATTTGTGTCTACCATATTCGCTTCCTAAATTTATTTTTGTATAATTTTTCATTACATATTTTTCTTAATAAAATAAAATATAGATGTCAAATATTCCTTCGCATAGAAATTTTTCAGAAATCTAAATCTTACTGAAATGAGTTCTTATTTCAACATAGACAAGTAAATGTCATAAATATAAGCGTTAACATTCGATTGGAACGATTAAATAATTTAATACGTTATTTACACGATAAAAAAATTTTTCATTTCCAATATGGCGGGCATTGGGTGATTGACCCTTCGCCAGAAATTGCTAGGCAACTATGAGCTACTCACGTCATATCAAACACAAACCCGCTTATAGGACGGGTCACATTCATACATCATCTCGGGAAAGAATAAGAAAGAAAGAGAAAGTTCAACCATACCCGAGCCGGGATTCGAACCCACGTCCTCCCCATCCGTAGTCAGGTAAGCTGACCACTAAACAGGGTAGGTGGCTTAGACAGTAAGATTGATAATACATTAAAATTAAGAAGTAAGCTAACAGATAAAGAAATGGATGCTAATCATTTATGAACTAAATGGTTTTTATTGGCAACATTTAATCTTTAAAACCAATTAAATATTTTAACTTCGAATGAAAGGTAAATGATGATCTAATAATGATTTCAACATGTAACACCCAGAAGAAAGTTTACCGCTGACGTTCTGTTCAACAGTTGGGTTCTGTCAACACTTGGGCTTAGCAGTTTTTAGTGTTTCGGAATTCCCTTTAAACTAGATCCCGATCTAATTAGCCCTCATGCTAAAAGTGAACATTGAATATAAACAAAACAGCAATTAATTGAGCCGAGAAGTTTCTGAATTTAGAGCCACCTATGCTAGTGTGTATCTCCACTTCCACAACACTTAAATGTTTATTAATATGTCATTTGAATATTCAAAATAGTAAGAATAAAATTCACCAAAATTTGGAAATAATTTCCGAGAAATTAATTCCTAGCATATTCCTTCAATCTTTATATGGAACCAACAGCTGGTAATTGAATGGTTAGAGCCCTGGTCGTTTGTTCAACAAATCATGGGTTAAGTTCCCATTTCGGGCGTAAATATTTATTGTTGTATCCACTTTAAATTGCAGATCCCTGTCCAATTAACCCTTCTCTTCAAAAAAAAATGACTGCCTTTTGACAATTAATCAAATCAAAACTTGCCGAATGCTAAAAAGCTTTATTTAATAAATTACACAGATCAATTATGAGATTGAATTTTCCATCGGATAATGCCAATTTTTGAATTTCTTTCACATTGTTCTAAGTACGTGTGTTTCAGCAAGAATCATTTTTAGATTTTATCTAAAAAGTAATAAATGAACGATCACCGATTCTTAGAAGGAAGTCTGGGTTCGAATCTCGGTTCGGGCATGGATGTACCTTCTCTTTCTCTCTTGTCTTTATCTTTCCTTGTATGAATGAAGTGTGAATAGTTGCCTACCCTATAAACTATTCCTATGGCATGTGTTTTATTTATATACATAAAATAATCATCACCGGTTATCCTCTTCAATGTGAACTACAGGCATATTAGCATAGAGCTCCAAAAATGTCCGTCATAACCTAGCCCGATTCTCTTTAGTGTAAAGTTTAAGAACAAAGCAATAAAAACAACAAATTCTTTAAGTTAACGTCTCATACACAATTTTGACTTAGACGCTTGTCTTAATTAAATTAGGTTTACCAAATAGAATGAAAGTAGCTTATTTTTTCTTATTCATGTTGTATCAACTAAATTTAAAGGTTCTTTAAATTAAAAACTTATAGGATTAAATAAAAACTTATAGGATTGCGGTTGTTCAATTTAAAGGTTCTTTAAATTGAACAACAGCAATCCTATAAGTTAACCACCCAGGAGAAATATTTGAGTTAAGAATTGTTCGAGGCAATATTTGAGAAGTCAGCTTTTAATATTGCTGATGTCTGTAAAGAAAATAAGCAGAAATAAACAGTGACATAATATAACTGAAAATGACATAATATAACTAATAAATCTGTAGTCAAATAGAATATCTGCTGAAATCGTTCTGAAAATACAGAAATATCAGAGATCACTAATGCTTAATAAAATGTTTACTAAAGTTGGCATTTTTTTAAAACTAAAACTGCATTATTTTTTAGTTAGAAAATAGATTTTAAAATTAAAACATTGTTCTGCTGTAACCTTGTTTAATTATAATTTACTGAGGTTTTGAAGTAATACTATTCGTGTGTATAATTTAATTAAAAAATACTATTGTTAGAATAAAATTTGGAAATAGGGAGTGAGATCATTTTAGAATCTTTATTTCTAATATTTCAATTGGCTATTTTCTACATGAAAAATCATTTTTGAATACATTTATTTCATTAAAGAGTTGTAAACTGTCTTACGAATATAGAAGAGACGAAGTATTGTGAAATTTAATATCTAACTCCATGCTGGCGAGATGATAAAAATTCCTGAAAATGTCATAGACAATTCATTTTCTTCAACTTCACTATGAGAAATTTGGGATTAATTACGAAATTTCTAACAAGTGCTGTGACTAAATGGAAAAACATTTTAAAAGTATGTTTTTTTGAGAAATTTTTATACATTCCGCGATGTTTAATTTGGAATTTTGAAACATTTTCAATGCCTCTATTTTTGACAATAAATCATGTCAAATTAAAACCGACTACACTTTTTTTAATGTTTTATAGAAATCGGCTACATCTAGAAATACAAAAACTATATAACATCTCGTGTATATTAATGGAACGCAGGTGTTAATGACTTGTATTTTCTAGCAAATATAGAAATTGCCAGTAACATTCAGAGTGCTTTAGTGTGATATTTAGACAAAAAATCTTTAACAAAAATATTACTTTCCTCACTCTTATACATTAAAGTGATCTTACCTAGCTTGATAAATATCACTTTATATTTAATATACAAGAAAAGACCAAACTAAATAAAATTAGAAATAATTTTTATAGCAAATTATAAAATTTAAAGTTTTATCAAACTTTACTAATATTAAAATATAAATACTGACTTGTTTTTAATCAAACAGAATGTATAATGGAAATCATTCTATCGTTGAAGGGGCACAACTTATATCCAAGAGGAAAACAAGCATTTGTTTATAAGCGTTTTAAATTTAGATTCAAAATTTGGTTTTCTAAATTCTAATCTCATTATTAAATTGAAAACTTGATTCCCCTCAAACGCAGAGTGAAAGCAAACATTCCTGCGTCGTAAGGTTACTGGATATTTTCATAAAGCAACTTTTGCAAAGATAATTCAAAGAGTAGACATTAATGGACAAGGATTAACACACTGTATAATACTATTCTATTTCTCTTAAAGCTAACAGGATTTATTTCTCAGTAACTATTTAAAATTCGGATTATATATATATATATATATATAATTATTCGACTCATTTTGACATCTGAGCTGTCTAACGATTTAAAGCTGTTGTAAGGCATTTATGGATCCACTATGCAATTGTCTGCCGAGAAGACTTTACATAGACAGAGAGGGAAGCATACGTTAAACTCCCAAGCACTTACCCGACAGATATGTATGTATGACTTCTGATGTTGAGCAACAAGCTGGGATCGAATCCGTGACTCATGGTTCAAAAACCAATACCCTACCACTAGCACGGTGTGTGAACCCTCTTTTATTCTACTTATAAATTTCATATTTAGAAATTATTAAAAAAAAATTTTTTATTGATAGTACTATGCGACCTGCAGCTTGTCTCAAGAGACAAGGGGAAGCTTTGCTGGGATCAGTCCTAGGTGAGCAATAAATCAAACCACTCAGGCTGATCAGTGCATAGAGAGCATAACTGGTGTCTTGTATGCTCCCAGAACTCCGTTGTAAATGTTTGCTCAATACCTTTTCGGCTATCCTGGAAAATATATATTGTAGTATAATATATAATTAGAATATAATACAAATAATAATAGAATATACCATTCCTATTTTAAGTAGTCTAAAATTTATGTTTTAAAGACTCGGGCTGTTTTAAATTAAAGGCATAATATCTAATTGAATTGCATTTGTTTCTTGACAAAAATCATTTTCCTCTATGTATACATCAAGATTCTCAAATCATTATTTTATAATAGCACATAAATCTCTCAACGCCATTAAGTTTGTGATTTATTGCCAGAATATGCGTAGAAGACATTTCACAGTAACACCAAAAGTTCCCTTAAAAATATTGACTACCAAGGAACCGAAAAACTTTCGACTACAGCTCCTGGGTTCGAGCATGGATGTATGTTCTCTTTTTCTCCGGTCTTTGACTGTTCCTTATGTGAATTGTTGCCTACCCTATAAACGGGTACCTATGAGAGTGTACTAAGGAAGTCGGACTTCACACCAAATTACAGTTCAGATCGAAAAGTGAAGCAGCGCAATCCATATTTGCCAGTCTGGCTGGCACACGATAACAACATAGCCTTAATAGGTTTTGCAACCTGAAAAAACTGAAGTAATTACTTTCTTTTTTAAACTATTGGGTATTGTCTCTAATTTATACACTGGCTCCCTAAAACAATTGTTCTTAACTATCACACAAAGAATCAATTCTAACTAAAATTTCAATTGTTTTCGTTTTCTGTACTGACAAATAGGCATTCTCATTTGCCTGTTTTCTTTAGATTCTCTTTTAAATGTTTGCTTGGTACAAATGCTTGCATGAATAATAAGTAAAATTCCTTTTTAAAAAAAGTAACTTTTATCAAAGTTTAATTTAAAATTTTCCCATATCGGAGTATGTTCTAAAGGTTAAATTTTTTTATTTCTTATTTATGACACGACAGTATTACGATTGTTTTCAGATATATAAATCTCTAGCACATTTCAAAATCAAATATTAAAGCTATTTGTCGCTTAAGCGACACAATATCTGCTCTTCTCTTCTCAGTTAATTAGGTTATAAATTAAAGTTTCACTACTATTGATATTAGCTTCCTTGAAATTATTTGTGTTGACGATTCATGTGTGTATAACTTGATATGAGAAACTCACAGGAGTCATCGGAACTGCAAAGTAAACAAGAATGTCCTTGCAATTTTTAATGACGCTAAAGAACGACCTACAGAAAGTGTAGCCTATTGTTAGTCCTCGAAGTGACCACTATCCGAATCCAGCACCTTTTGCTAAGATGTCTCCAGTTATGAATTATGTTGCGGTCAAGCTAGGTGGTTTTGGACACAAAGACATCCCTGAGTGCTGGAATTAATGTGAAAAATATTGTGAAGTTAGCACAAAATTAGTATCGGAAAGAGTATTTTGAATTTCATAACTTTTCTATTTGATAAAATCCCATTTTAAGTTACAAGCCACAAATGTTTTGGGCAAATATATTAAAATTTTAATTATTCAACTATTATGACTAACAAAACTTATAAGAAAATTTAGTCAATAAATTATTTTTAAAAAACATCATTAAACATTGCCCATTATTGAAAGATTGAGGCGATTTTCAATTCCGAAATTAAAGAAAATTATAAACAAGGGGTTGTGGCTTTGATGGAGAAATTTTTATTTTATTAATTACATTGGATGAGTTTCAAATTTCTTATCGTCAATAGTTTTATTTGTAGATTCATAAAATCTGGTCTACACAAAGAATTCTGATTTATAATCTAGGTTTATCGATCGAACAAAAAAATTTATTCACAAAATTAAATATAGCAATAATAAGTTGTTTTATGACTGTACTCACTAAAGTCAAGCAAGAAAACTTTCGGCCAATTCTTGGACTTTGGGGATCATTTAAACGAAAAATCTAAGAGTTAAACTGATAAAACCTTAAGCACAACAGTAGATATTTATTCTGTAATTGCGATTGGAAGTCGTAATCAATTAACTGACTAGGTGAACAAAGAAATAATTTAACTGGTAAATATATCCATTATCTCGGAATATAGCACCGGAATATATCTCGGAATATAGATCGGGCATTGTTTAAATGCTTTATTCCACGAAGTTTTCTATAAGGATGAAAACATTTTAACATCCACAATAGTAGCCGATGGTTGCCTAATCGATTAAATAGTTTTTCTGAAAGCGTTATCTACTTGGAATGCTACTATTTTAAGATTTCCATAATTTCAGAAAATCTAAGTGCAACCTTAAGGCATTCATTTGTTGGATAATAAAAAAATTATTGCAACCTTCAAATCATTTTTTGCACACGAAATGTTTACCAAGATTACAGTTCACTGTGAAATAGTTTAAAAATAAAAGACAGCTTGGCAAACTACACATTTTGTGATTTTCATTAAATTACATGGTTACAAAATTAAATTGCAATTGACCCTAGTGGATTTAAAATGTCTGATGCCAAAAGTGTGATTGCCAGGTGAGAATGCATCTTACCTCTTCCGATTACGTTGAATATTATAAAAGGCAGTTCACTATCCTGCATGTAAAATTATGCATGGATAATTTCTTAGCTGATTTAGTTGTGTTGAATATAAGGTGACCTGGATCTTATACTAGAACATACAGATCATTTAAGGAAAGTACTCGATGTCCACTT
>JAPDSC010063755.1:15809-33747 GCA_026290005.1 Latrodectus geometricus | reverse complement strand
TTTTTTTCTCATAAACGTAGATTTTAAGTTCATTATATTTATGAAACATATTATTCCTGAGACTATTTAAAGATGAATGCATTATATTTTTTTGAATTAATGATATGATATTATATTAAATGAATAATGAATCTCCAAATCAAATCACTTAATCTTTACTCAGTGGCTAGTTGTTGTGTTTATACTTTTTTTTACTTGGTGATCTAATTATTTTTTATGTATTGAAATATTATTAGATAGTAAAACCATTTCTTATATTAAAATTATTTTTCTTTTAAATAATAAAATGAATATCGTAAAGATGTGATGATTTCATATCCAAAGCCCTGTAGTTAAAAGAATGTAATTAAAATGTTTTAGTTAGGACACATTTACAATATTATGTGGCTTTAAAAAAAATCTAAGTACACATTTTGGTAATTTTATTTTTCGTAGTTTAAGAAGTTATTCTCATAAATTATTATGTTTTCATCCACTAGTATGTCAGTCGGAAGCCAAGCAAATATCACTTTATAATTTTCATTGAGGCATTGTGCTAAAATATAATCACATACACTCTATTTATACTCTAATATAGACTCATGTTTCTTAAATGAAGCAATAAACTTTGACACCATACATTCAATATACACGTTTTAATATTATCAAAACTTAATGAAACAGAGATTTAATTCAAAAACTTGTTGGGTACATGTTAAAAAATATATTTTTTTATAATTTATTTTATTTTTAAAGTTACTTTCCTAGTCACTACTGCATTATTATAATTTTATACCTCATTTGATTGTTATTTTAAAATTCCTTTCTTTTGTTAGGATGTACTATATTAGTTATGCTATTTTGTAAGTCTGTAATATATCTGATATACATTAACGTAATTAATTAAAACATTGACATTCGATAACCACACGGTATATTTTCTATATAAACCAGTCCCGTTAAAGTGACGGTCTGTCAAAAACCAGAATAACAACCATTCTCAGAACGGGCTGTTGCATAACATACAGGAAAGGAATCAGTTGGGTTCCTAAAGGTGTTTACTAAGATGTTGGTAAAAACCATGGCCAGCATCAGTACCTTACGCGGGTTAGGATCCATGCCGCAATCAATCCGATCCAGATGATACCACAGATTATCAATTGGGCATACGTGAGGTGATTTTGCTGTTCAGGGGAGAACGACGAACTCAGGGTAGCGTTCTTCAGACTACTCACATACACTGACAGATGTAGACACTTAAAACTGTCCTGCTGGTAGATTTCATCATCCTGAGGGAAAACAATGTGCTTATAGGCATGGACATGGTTTGCAAGGACATACACGATTTTGTATTGATGATAGTGCCTTCCATAATGATTAATGAGTCCAGAGAATGCCAGGAACACATCTCCTAGACATTAATACTCCCACCTTCATCCTGGAAATTTCTGTCAATGATTGTAGAGAGTTTACACGTCTTATATGCCGCCGTCCATTTGTCCAATGCAGCATAAAACGCGATTCATCAGTTAACTCTACATATTGCCATTCAGTATAATTCAGTTGTACTCGCTGCAGATTCTAGATTTAGCTACTGATAAACAGCACTCAGGATAGGTACATGAATCAGGCTTCTACTTTGATGGCGAAGAGACAGGCACGTTAACAGAACAGTAGTTGGGGAGACATTCTAAGTAGCTTCTTGTTTCATCTGCAAGGATAGTTGCTAAAATGTAGGACATCTGTTAGCCAGAAAGCATCTCTAAATCTGTCTTTCACCTCTGATATCTATGGCCTATGGTACACCACATTTGACACGTCACTGTTTTAGATAGTCTCATTTTGCCATACATAATATAGTTTTACACAACGTCACGCAAATAGTTCATTAACTTAGCCCATTTGGAAATACTTCCACTCTTGCCCAAAAGCCAATGATCTTACCATTTTCGACGTCCGTTTCTTCATTACGCCAACGACTGAAATACATTTCGAAGTAATTACGCACATTTTATATGATCTCAACTGCAACATGTCACCATCTGCCCTTTATGATTGAGTATTTAACATCAGGTCGAGAGTACGTGGTGGTCACATTAATGTGACTGGACTGTGTATGTTCTTAAGTTTTTCCAAGGAAATTGTATTTCAAATAGCCTGTAAGGTAATAATACATTTGGTCGTTATACAAGGTGGATTTGGAAATCATAAAACAAAAGTTACATAATCGGATGTAAAAAGTGAGTAAATATATAGAATTAACTCTTTGTACATACATGCATATTTCATACCGTAATTTTTTCCATTAGAAATAATTCAATTGCATTCATTCATTCAACAATACCTTCTCAATCCAGAGATACCAAGAAAAGCTTGATAAAATTCAGATCTGATTACGTCTCTTACTTACATATCAAACATAAATATCTTATATGGTCAAGATATTTTATTGATCAGAATAATATCAGGGTTAAGGTTTTTCACGAAAACACTAACATTGGCTGACAAAGTTTCAATGAAATGCATTCCACAAAATATTTACTAACTATTTCTTGCATTTCATATTAATTGTAGTACTTTACTACAAGACATGGAGAGATGAAGATCACTTAACATAGTTCTACTAAGGCCACAAGCCTTAGTTGATATAAATTCTCGATAATAATTCTCGCGATAGAGAGTCGTTCTTTAGTCTTGTATTTGAAAAGTAATGATAATATTGAACTATAACACAATACGTTTGACCAATGATACTCCAAACAAATTCTTGATAATTGTATTATGCTAAATTAACGTTTCTAATTACTGAAGTAGGTTACAAAGGATGTTATGATAATAATCCCGCCCAGTTGAAAATTTCATGAAAAATTTTAATTCAAGTTCATAGATTCACATAGAAACTATGTAAGCTCTGCTTTGTAGTTATGTAAGCTCTGTATTGAAGTTATGTAAACTGAAAATCTATGCTGTGTATAGCATACCCTTCTATTATGGATAAAGCAATATTCTATGAACATTATGAATGAATTTGTTGAAGATTTCGTTTAATTGAATTTGTATGTTCAAATATAGGTTTCATAAGTTCAACATGATTATCTACAACCTCAAATGAAACTGCAACTTTTACATTTATAGCTTTCAAAGTATTAGTGACTCCACATATTACATATAAGTGGTTACTCAGTTTTTAATGTTTGAATTTCATTTAAATTGATTAATAAAAACGAAACAGGAATTTATACAAACATATTACAAGAGTAATTTATTATCTCTTTATACTTTTTCTTATACTTTTTTATATAATTATACTTATCTATATACTCATTACTCAATCACATCATTTCTCTTCTCTACTCTGGAAATTTTGTTCAACATTTCATCCTGTTTTTTTATAATCAGTGTAAAATGTCCATATTGTCTTAGTTTTGAATATAAATATATTTTGCTTTTAAGAATAATTTCAAATTGAATAAATGTCTTAAGTGTACACTCTTGCTAAATATTAATATTAAATAGGACATAAGCATATTTTTTTTTTTCCAAAATTCTAGAATTTTAATTTCTGTTACTGCTTTATGTTGCTGAAATAGCGTGTAACATGAATTTCATTGAACCTGATTAAC
The DNA here is from genome assembly GCA_026290005.1 of Latrodectus geometricus. Classification (NCBI taxonomy): domain Eukaryota; kingdom Metazoa; phylum Arthropoda; class Arachnida; order Araneae; family Theridiidae; genus Latrodectus; species Latrodectus geometricus. The sequence goes on along the minus strand of JAPDSC010063755.1, from coordinate 30,145 downwards.
CATGTTAATTTGATTTATTTTTTGGTAACTAATATTTAAAAGAATATCAGTATTCGATATAAAATTTTAAATATTAGAAATTACAGTAAGTCTTAGAATACCTTTAAACTATCTAAATTGAATATATCTTTAGATACAGATGTTAAAGTAGCAATTTTTCATGCTATATTTAATAGGCCATTTCTTTCAAAATTGCATCTTGTATTATTTTTATATAATGAATGAATCTAAATTTTAATTAAAGTACATATTTACAGAATATTAATTAAATAGAACATAGCTGTTGGTAAACTTCTAACTACAATGAGTATCAATACTTGAAATTAAATGTTCTATATATATGTAATATTTTAAAACTAACCCCACTTTATTACTTATATATTGATTTGATGAATTAATAAATACCTACTATGTATTCATTATAAATACTATAGTTCACAGAATTTTTTTATCTCAGTTGAAAAAGATCCATTTTTTTATTAAATATTGAAACCTCTAATTTTTAAAGAAATGTGCATTCAAATGTCTTTATTTTGAGAGATTAGTGAAAGTAAAAAAAAAGAAATATGCTTTCCAATTTATGCAAATATTTGCAATTTTTTAAATTTAATATCTGAAGATTTTACTCTAATCTCAGACACAAAAATAATATTTTACTTATGCAAAGTAAAGCATTGTGAGATAAATTTAGAAATATATTGTTCCATTAGTTTTGATATTATTGTTGCAAGAATTTTTAAATAATGTTAACAAAAGTTAAAATTACGATAATTCCCTTTGTGAGGAAATTTTTAAATATTTTTAAGAAACACATAATATGTGGGCTTAAAGAGGTAATATTTTAGTTATCTAAATAGCATTAACTGTTATTGAAGAAAATGGAATTTAAAATTATTAAAAAATCATATATATAATAATGATTATTAAGCAATAATTTAAATTATTTTCTTATGTCCATATTTAAAGTTTAAACTTAACTTAATAAGTTGTTTCAAATGTAGTACACAAAATTGATTTTAAAAGAGCAAAAAAAATATAAAAAGTCAAAAGTAATATACTACAAAATAGCCGGGTGGCTAAAATTGTGAAAGGTGTTTATCGTCCTATATAAGACTGTAACAACCAGTTACGTACAATTTTTGTTTCGTCGATTCCGTTCGGGTATTTTTGATGTTAGAGATGCACCTCGCATGTGGATACAGCATCGTCGAAAATGTCTCTAAAATATCAAAAATGATCGAAGTTAACCGCATGTCAGCAGTCGTAACGCGCAACACCTAAAAATCTACATGAAAGCTATTTTAAACCTTTTTACAAAGTGAATCCAAAAGAAGTTACATAAAGTTCACGTAAAAATAATGGATTTCTTTTTCCCCAAACTAATATAATTGCTCAGTCCACAGTTTTCATTTTTACGTAATGAAAAAGAGTACGTAAAATTTGTTCTCAAGAATATTCATCTATAAATTGCTATATCAATATATTTTGCCTGTAAATATAGTTATATTGATGTCTTCCAACTTTTTATTTCAGCGTGTTTAATTTTGATCTAGCTTACTCAAACATGATGTACTTAATTAACAACATCGCATATTTCCAGAAATGTCTTTTTTTAAATATATTTTTCATAGTGAATAAATTTTGTCATATCATTGCCTTTATTTTGTTTATAAGAAACGATTATTTTATATGGCAACATATGATATCTACTGAAACATTTTCTTCAAATATGATTTATAAGTTTTTTGATGGGTTCTTTTACTTTTGATACAGAAACTTTATAGTCAAACAATTATATTACCCGTTACCAACTGTTTCATGATGAAAATTATATTTAAATTATTATGATATTCTAATGTTTTTTAACATTTATTTCTTCTGAATTTTTCCTCTTGTGGAATGACGATTATATTTCTTTTTTGCATGTTACACATCCTTTCTTTTGATTCTACTTCCTTCACATATGTATAAGTATATAAAAACGATATATACAATCAGAAATTTAAGGCACATAAATTTTGAAGAATAAAATTAAGTTTAAAAAATAAATTTGTATTTTTAAATCATTGAAAGATTTTTAAATGAAAAATGATTTTGAAATGATAATTGAGAAAATTGCCATAAGTCTTAATTACTCAAAAAAATAAATAACATTATCCATACATTAAAACATTTTGATTTCTAAATATTATTTATAAAAACAGATTATATATATATGATAAGTATTAATGTAAATGAAATGAAGGAATTTACGAAAACAATTTAACGTTATTTATTTTATATTAAAAATTTATCTATATTAGACAAGGTTCTTTCAGTTTAATAGATTACATTGAATTTAATCAAAATATATTTTTAAAATCATTTTTATTTGCATTATTAATATTTTGTTAATTTTAAAGTAAAATGTAATTATAATACATGAACTGAAGAAATTAGATGGTATTAGATAAAATAATTTTTGTGTTAATATCATTAATCATATCCAATTGTTAATTTACTTGGATTATAATGAATAAAATGTGTATTAACTATAATTAATGAATGGTAGAATCATTAATATCTTTCTAATTATCGCTTACTATAATTTATTGAATAATTACATAGTATATATATTAAACATATTAATTATTATGAGGGTTACTTATAAATCTCCTCTTTAATAATAATTTATGTTACAATTATAATTTTTTTTCTTTGTAAGGGTAAAGATTTAATACTGGCGATAATAATTGGTAAATGGATGAAATTGATGCGGAATTTGAATAAAGCATATTAATTGATTATGGTTTATGCAGTACTTAGAGCTTGTATTAATTTGTAATAACAAAAAAAATGTATAAAATTAATGTAAAGTTGTTTTATATATCTTAATAATTACTGTATAAAATTCGTACAACTTATATGACAAATGCCTTATCTTGAAAAGATTATCACTCAAGTTACTGCATATTATTTAAACTTTCCATTTAGCAGAGCTGTTTAGTAACTGGATATATAACAAACGATTACTGTGTGTTCGTGTAATTCACCAGTTCAAAAAGACTTCTATCAAAATTTCTGATAAATACCATTCAAAAACTACTAATTATTGTAAAAGCATTTTAGATTTACTATCTCAATAAATAGATTTATTTATAAAGAGAATATTGAAGAAATATGAGTTAATTGAAAATGAAATTTTTATGATAAAGTATTTAATTTCTCTTAAAAATAGGGATACATTACAAATTCCATATTATATAAAATCAAAAAAATTTATTCAGTTATTATGTATAGTAAAAATGAATGTTCTGATTAATTTATTATTCCCTGAATGAAAACAATTTTCTATGCTTAAAAACTTTAGAATACATTTTATAATTTGAAATGCATTTTATCCTAATTAAATCTATTAAATTTATCAAATTAAATAGAACCATATGCTTATTAAATAAAATAATATTGCTTAAAATCTAATAAAGTGCATATTTGAATTCCAATTGCTTAAATTTAAATTTTATGCCATTATGTGAACATGTTAAATGAACGATAAATTCAAGTCAGAAATATTTGAATGATGCTTAAAATATTATGAAATGTTAAAAAAATTTTTCAATTACAATTTTGTGATATGATAAGTTATTTAAACTTTTAAATTCTATTCATTATTTTAGGAATTTCCAACATTTTTATTTTTTACTACAACATTTTATGAAGTATTTGAATGGAGTTTGCATTATAACCTAATATCAAATTTATTTCATGCTGAAAGTGTCAAAATTTCGTAACATATTTAGGTGACAAAAATACAATTTTACTTATAAGCAGAAAATTTTGATTGTGAAATGAAAAGCCATACTTTATTAAATTTTTCAAAATATTATAGCTTTATTACAACTCAAAAGTTGCAATTTCTTCTCAATAAAAAGTACTTCATATTTAGGAAGTTTTCAAATATGTTCAGAAATTTCTTCGTAACATATTGATAAAAATATTTTTAGCATAGGACTCTTCTTATCATATGAAATATAAATTTTCTAATAATATCTTTTTTATTATCAGCTAAAATTGTTTTTTAAATTTTGAAATTTAGTTTAAAAAATAGGAAAACTTTGCTAAAATACTTCATATTAATAAAAATTTTTCTAGTCTAATACTTAATTAGAAAGAAACCAAATATTCTTAATTTTTATCTAAATATTTCTTGAGCTTTTGTTTTCGAAAATAATCATCGGTATAATGAAGTGAGTTGAATAATTAAAAATATTTATTATTAAAAAAATAAGAAAATGTTTCCTTTATATTAGTTATAAAAATAAACTTTATAATTAAAAGAAATGAAATTTTAAAATATGACATTTAAGCATTACATCATGACAATGTTATTCACGAATGTACAAGTTAAGAATATCCTTAACTTGTACATTCGTGAATAACATTGTAATGATGTTAGTAATTTGGTATTTATTTTTCAAATATACATTTTTATTTATATCCCACCAGTTAATATTGAAATAATTAATGCAATGATAATTTTATATTGAAAGTTTTATTTAAAAAAAAATGCATAATTTTATAAACAAGATGATTTTATTAAGTAAAATGCATTGTCAGTCATACCAGACCATCAGTTTATTTTATTCATAAGACATCATGTTACATTCTTTCAAATACTCAAATAATCATTTATTTTTTAGTGCATTCTTGCAAAAGTATTTTCTTAAATATTCCTATGCTTAAAAGGAAACTAACTTTTGGTACAGAGTATTCTTATATCCATTGGATCAATTAAGACATCCTGACATTTTTTTTCAATTTTTCGCGTTATTATTTCAATTAATAATTTTGAAAATGCATAAAATTAAGATATTTATATATTTTTATGTTCAAATGTAAATTATACTTATTTTCTACATGAATTATTATACCAGATATGTTATTAGCAATAAATATTAATTTTATTAATGAATTGTAAATTGTTGTGTAGTTTCAAATTATGTAAATACTTCTTAAAACAACTCTATAGAATGAGATTTCTACTATATTTATTTTATAAAGGAATTAATTATAAAATATCATTAAAATTATGCATATTTAATAATAGAAGGGAAAATTGAATGTTACAGAATAAAAGTTACAATGAATAAAAGTTACAGATTTAGAGAAAGTTTAATTAAACGGTTTCTGCATTGCATCAAGTATATTTTGTGTCATTCAAAAATTCTTAATTAGATAAAATATTATACAATTTATAACTAAGTATCATAATTTTTATGTTTCTTCCTATTTATAGCTACCTATCATTGAGTATTGAATCAAATCACTAATAAATGCAAGGAATTTTTTCAAAGTACAATAAAAAAAAATAAAAAAACTGAAATATTCACAATTTTATTCAGATTTTGACTCAAAGATCATGACAGTTTTTTACATGATTATACTTAAACAGGAATAAAGTTTAAAAATAACAAACACGTTGCATGTTTAAAGCACACTATTAAAAGATATTCTGAACCTCCATTACTTTTACACGTGTGGCTCAACTCCAATACATAAAGAATCATAACTATTGAACAAACTTTTTTTTTAGATTACTACATCAAATATATTTCCGTTTTTAAATGCAATGAATGTAGAATTTCTTCCTCAAAAAAACATTTCTGACTACAGTGATGTGGAATTTTCTAGTGAAACACTTTTATAGCCTCATGCTTTATTTGTTTTCATGCATAAAATATCCATTTCATGATTAAGCATTTCAAATAAGTTAAAATAATATGGCAGTTTCTAATTACATTTTGTGTATACGAAAAAGCACTATAAAGTAAAACAAGCAAACTTATAACCAAAATTCTAGTAATCATTGAGACAAATTTTCTTCGAAAATGCTTGGATAAAAAGTCAGCTTCAGCCATTTCAAAATATTACAACAGTTAAAGCAACAATCATCAATTTTATTTCTTTTTTAATATAGCTCTTACAGGAGAAAATTATTCGCTTTCGATTTTGCTTAGTTTAATGATCAGTGATTGCTATGTTATTTTCAGCAAAGATAAAAAATTAAATTTAACCGAGAAAAAAAATTTCTGCAATCTATATGTATTTAGGATAACTTATATAAAAATGAGGAATTAAATAATGATAAAAAGAGAGAAAATTAAATTATATTAGAATTAAGCAAGAATTTCCTATTTGTTTAACTATTGGTATTTTAATCTAATATTGATTCATTGCTAAAAGCTAATTTGTAGGTAATACATTTATTTTATTTTATGAAACAGAGTGTGTTGAAACAAATACCACCAAAAGTAGTTTGTATGTTTCCATAAGTAAAGATTATATATATATTAAATCATGTATTTCATCTTGTATTGTAAAAGTTGGAGATGTGATAATTTAAAATAACAAAATTAATTTTATTTGCATACGTTTAGTAATATTTTTATTGTTAAATTTACAATCAAATCTGGGATACAATTCTGATATATGCTCAGCTGCGACTATTAAAAATGTCTATTTTTGTTATTACTTTTAGTTGTTACAAACACTAGTCAAATAGTAATAATTGTACTAATTGTTATAATTTATAATTTTACTAAAACAAAATTATACTATAACCTGAGAATATTTTCAACCTTTCCCAAATGAAAATAATAATTAATTTTCACATTATGGTTTTCAAATTAATAATTGTTAAATAATTATGATAATTAATAAAATTTTCTGTAAACTTTCTGGTCGGGAAGAAATTTTATCACAGTAAAAAAAACTTCAAATGTAGATTAACTGTTTTTATAACTCATGCATCATCTAAAATTATTTTCTACATTATCCCCATAAGTAGCATTTGGAATATAAAGCTGCAGCTCTTCTTTTAACCAATTGTTATTAATGCGTTTTCAACAAATCATAAATATGGAGTAAATCTTAATTAAATTTCCTTAAGTACCAGTTATATGTGTTTCAGATAGTAAGAAATATTTTATGGTTTGTTGGTTGGTACTGATGACACTTGGCAATGCCAAGCCCGCCCTTCAAGAGACTAGCCGAATGAAGTCAGAGAGGGAGCGCCTTCAGTATTTTGAATAGAACACCCTCATATAAAGGTGGAAGTAGGACTTATGGATACTAGATTTCATCACCATCTGAATCTTCCAATTTAAAGATTGAAACCAGTGAAGACCCATATCCTGGCTCTAACCAACCCCAGAGGTATTAATTTGTAATGGGAACATGAAGGACATTGTGACCCGACAGATTTTACGTGCCCCAGTCACCATTAGTGAAGACGACAAATTTTCGAATAAGTAGGGATTCGAATTCACCACCTTCTCGTAACTAGAACGACGCCCTAACCATTCAGGGCACCGTGGCCCAAAGTATGCGCCCAGCGTTGGGCTCGAACCCAGACCCCATGATTAAGAGTGCCGTGCTCCACCGACTGAACTGGCAGGGCTTAGAAATGTTTTATAAAATGTATACATAGCAAATGCAGATTTTCTTTGCTCATCTAAACAATACTTTAAATTATCATTCAAGAAGTGCTAAAATTGGTTATATACTAAATAATTTTTTTCTTATGTTTAGTAACGATGAAATTAGACTAAGCAAAATTTGCCCAATTAATTTCAACCACATAAATTTTTGCTACAATTTTCATTAAACTTGATTTATTCTAACTCACTTGTGTTTTCTATGCGTGTTTTTCTCCAAAAACTATTTTCATTCGTTAATGACATGTGATTTATTGGGAATCCTACTGGAAATAACTATTTGTTAATAATAGTTTAACACTCTCTAGTGAGATACATTAAATCATATTTTTGTGTTAATGAAATGATTGATATTTTTATATATATTAAAATAAAGTAGGACAAAATTTTATTATTATTGTTGTGCTGTGATAGATATTTACCTTTAAAAAATCAAATAAATTTAAAAGATTTTGACAAACATTTGTTTAAAAGTCTATTATTTTGGATGACTATGAGTATATTTGGTTATTATAATGATTGCAGTATAAATCAATTGTATATATTTAAATGGAAACCATTAAATATGTGATACAAATTATGAAACAACCATTCTATTAATGATAAAAAGCTGTTATTTTTAAAGAAAGAGATAATAAACCTCTGAACAGCAATACTTTATTGTAAAAGATTAGTCATTCCATTAATTGTAAAAATATTTTCTTTTTTATTATAATAGTTTATTTATTATTAAATGAGCGTATATAATATGGTAATCATTATAATTTGGTTCCCCACTCATAATATACATATTTCCATACGTTCCGATATGATTGATTGCCTACTTACCAGAGGGCAATTTCAGAAAATCTCCCATTTTATTGAACACTTATGTCTTATCCTCTACTTAAATGTTGATACATTTTATAGAAAATAGAAAAAATTTCTCTTTCCTCAATGATAAAAATAATTTCAAAATCAATAATTTTCATATTCTCTATTTTTAAAAAGCACCAGATCGAGAGTTTAACTGAGAGTAGTTTTTAGGAGGAGATTTGGTATTCAAACTATATACTTAGAAAATTGGTTTCTCTCAAAATATTTTTTAAATGCATTTCCATTAAGATCTAAAAATCGCTGCTTTTTCCTCCTTTAAAAACTTAAAGGACAAAAATAATTAGGAAACGTGTTTTAATAATTTGTTGATCAATTGGCATCATTTTAAGCAAAGCAAATTAACGAGATTTTGAATTAAAAAAACAAAGATTCCTTTTTAAAATAAAGGTAACTGAACTCAAACATAAAACTTTTCCTGCATATTTTTCAATACGAATAATCGAAAACTTCACACGTGCCGCTGAATACACAAGATAAATGTCACACATTTTAGTGGATAGATCCTAGTTGGCCATTTCAATGGCCTATTTGGTTTGAAAATTCCGATAAAGCGTTATTTTTAGACTATTTCCTAAAGCGTTTTATTCGATTTCTTCAATGTTTTTATGAGGGGAAAGTAAAACTAGCAAACATATAATTTTCTTTTAGATTTCAATAATTTTATCGTAGCTAATTTATTATTTAAAGCAAAAAGGAATGAAAATATTAACCTAATAACATCTCTAATGAAAATATTAATTTTATAATAATGGCTTTAATATTTTAAGTTGTTGTTGTTGTTGTTGTTGTTGGGTTGGGTTTTATGGCGCAAGGTCCAAAATTGGACAAGCTGCGCCAAAACAAAATTTAATATTGCATTTATTTATTTATTTATTTTTATTTACCCATACAACATTAAAATTTTAAAAAACAAAAAATTTTTGTAAAAAGTATTATTAAAATCATTTTTTATTTAACATTTAATATAAAAGAAAATAAATTTGTAAATATATTTATCCAAAAACATAAAGTTAACCATTAAATAAAGTTTAAAAAACCTATTGCCCTTAAAAAGGCAAATAGGTTTCTGTGGGGGGGTTCCCCTAACAAATCAAATAAAGTGATAAAATCGGTTTTAAAATAATGTAAACGTACATTGTTAAAATCTGTGCATGAAATTAAAATATGATTAACTGAATATGGTTCATCACACGTCTCATATCTTAATATTATATATAATATCTTAATATTTTAAGATATTTTTCTTTCTGAAAAAAGTTAAACAATCTAAAACATAAATACTAATAATTTAGATTAATTTAATACCTTAATAATTGTACTTTATTATTGAAAGTAGAAAGAAATCGGGAAGCAATTGTTGCACAATTCTTCGCTTTATTTGAACTAATCATAATTTATCTCTGCATTCAGTAAATAAAGGGTCTCTGAATTGTATAGTATTTTAAATTTTTTTCTGAAATGATTCGCACTATATTTTTAATTATTGAATTATAATTATAATCATATATCGAATACAATTTTTTTTAGCAAGTTATTAAATAACAGACTTCAATACAACAATTTACTTATACCTGAGTACCATCTCTGAATAAATTTAGGATAATATATGACTGACAAAATTTTATAACTATTGCACTGGTTATTATTATTATTATAGAATATGCTGGTTATGGCTGCGTGACTCAAATAATGATCCTAAGTTTGAAGATAGTTGTGTGTGCATAATTTTTTTAAAATACATTCTGGAATGGAGATAGTTTCATATATAGTGAAGTTGTATAATGTGTTGAAAGACAAAATATCCTGAAAAACTATAAAACAGTCACTTTGACAAACTTATATGCAGAAAGCTGGAAAGACATATCCAGCCTTTCAGGGAATAATTCTTAACCAGGATGTTCTGTTCTCTAAAAAAATTCCAATCTCTAAGTCTTCCCTTGCACAAAGACATGAAGGATGTTCTTTAGGGCAACAACCGAGTTCTTCGGCATGCTCGTTTCCGAAAAAGTTTTTAATTTGCTATCGCTTAACGTCTGGTCTCTCGCACATAGAGATGGCTGTCCGATTACAGGTAGTCCGGATAAGTTACTTCTGATTTCACCAAAACTTCCCAGACGTTCTCAGCATATCTATTTAACGGCATCCAAGTGATGTTTCATGATTTAAATTGTTAGTTTCATCACTGCATTGAATTATTGCAAAGACATTGAATCCATTAGAATCGCTTATCTTATGCCTTCACAATAAGATGTCTACTGTACCGGAGTTCAGCATCACTATTTAAACAAACTGACTAATTAACCACAGTATTTAAACTTACAATTTACATAGTACTTTTAAATTTGTGTTGTGCCTCTTGTATTTGTAAATTTTATTTTTTATTTGTGTATTAGAAATATTTTGTATTTATGTATAATTTCACAGACTAAACTTTACCTGGATTAAAAGTTTTAGTTGACGATAAATAAAATATATTAAAGGTTAGAAATATACGCATCGAAAAATTAATTATTCTTTAATCATAGAGTTTAAATCTACATAATTGTCAGTTCTAAATCACATGAATCGTAAAATGTCAAAAATAATTTAAATATTTCCGCTTGATTACCATTTAACAACATGGTATTTAATCTACTATTTAACAAATCAAAAACGCTAATTGCATTTCATTGTTCATCAGTAATTTAACCGAAAAGAATATTTTGAATGAAAAATTTAAAAAAAATTAACTCATTGGTTTTTGAATCTTTATAAGAAAATAATTTTTGTAATAATATTTCAGATAAGACATACGTGTCACAAATGTAATTTAAAATAGACTCACAATTAGGGATTTAAAATGTTTCAAAATTTGAAAATGGTTTGTTTGTTTATCATTTTTGATTAAATATTTATTAACAAAGAAAGTTCAATATATTACAATGTCTTAAAATATTTTGTAAAATTGTATTGAAATTAATATGATTTAAAATTTAACAAAAATTTTATTATAGCATTTAAAACATCAGAGAACAATTAGAAAAAATTATATTTGTATGCATATTAATAAAGTCGTCAATTCATTGTGATAGTATAACTTGTAATGAAAGCAAATGATTGAATTATATTTATTTTCTAGGATATCTTATATCTAGGACATCTTTTCCATCACTTCATTGATTTTAGTACTGATACCTACAATGTAAAAAATAAACAAATAATACTATAAAAAAGAAATGCTTTGTAATAACTTCCACATCATTTTCTACTTTCAGAATATCATTGAATACAAAAGGAACCTAAGAAAACTCATTCATAACATTAAAAGTCGGTGGCAAGAAATGCAGTTCAGAAAGTCACGTTTTTTATAAATGTAGACAATTTTCATGGAACATTAAGCAATTTTTAAGAAAGAATTCATTGTTTTGTTGTTTATGATGTTAATCTTTTTTTTTAAATTCATTGTCTATTTTACGTTTATTTTGTTCAATGCTTTTAATTTCTCATTATCTTTTTTTCCCTTCATTTACAAAATACAATAGATTAAAAATATATGATAAATAAAAAACCTATTTTTATTCTATAATTTCAAGATATGAAATGAAGGATATTACAATAAATGTAATGAATTATAAAATATAACGATTTTCATATTTTCTAATGCTAAATGTTTTAAAAAACAAATAAACAGACACCATTATGAAAACTATTTCTATCATTTCATGATCAGTAATTAATAATCAATAACAATAGATTATCAAATTTATCTGAGTTTAAAAAAAGAATTGCTAATGAAAGAAGAAACCTGTTAAAATTATTTCTTAATTTTGGATTTTTATTTGTTTTGCAAATTGAGAATTATTCATTTATTTATTTTATTTTATTTTTATTTATTTTTTTGACAAACAATAATAGCAATTTTCTAGCATTGAGTTTAGAGAATTATATTAAATTAATTTTTAAGTCAAAACTAATAAATGTGAACCAAATCAAATAAAAACTTCTTCAAAACCAAGTTGTAATTCAGAAATTTTAAGATGAAAAATTATTGTATGCAATAAAGATGTTTTTTGTAATTTTTTTTTTATATTAGATACTGTTTGTTGTGAAACTCATGTATAAAACTTAGAACTTAATAAATTATGATTTTGTTGTGTTTGTTTGTTTTTTGATGATTTTATAATTGTGCATTTGAATTCACACATATGAATTTGAAATTCATTGAAATAAATATCAAACATTTGATCACTATAATATATTGCCAATTAAGTTGAAACACATATGAATTGGTTATAAAAAATTCAGTCTAAAAAATCAGCATTTAGAACACAGAATATTAAACAATTTTTTAATGATAACAAATTCAATTATTCAAACTTTTTATACTTATGAAACATATGCCCTCTCGCTGCGCATTCCGCTATATCAACTGAAAAAATAAAAGTAGCAAAATTTGCTCTACGTGCAATTTCTACAGGAATGCATATTTACCGTTTATTTAATTGTGCAAACCACTCTTTGATCGTTCATGATTTTATTTTGACTTTCCTGTGACACATAACTGTTTTTTTAGATGTTATCTATTAGATACCGTTACTTTTGCAAAATGTAAAATATTATTTCCAGCATTTTGCACCTACTTTTCAAAGCTCAATGATGTTTAGCAAGAAGCATTTTGTGAGTGTTTTAACCTATATTCCTGAAAAAATTTGCAACACTGATAGTAATTCTGACTCTGACTCCAAGTATATTGAAAATAGTTATATATAGGGAAAATGCAATGGATTTCTCAAGTTCTTAAAAAAGGAAGTATTTTTTGGGGTATGTTAGTATTATTTTCATTATATGTTTTACCTTTGTATTTTATAAAATAAATCATGGTTTAACCAAGATTAATTTTCAAAATTTTGCTTTTATAGCATTATTCTTCATTTTCAATATTTTAAAAACCCGTTTCTATGATCTAATTCTATATTATAATAAAAGAACTATTTAACAATACTTTTTCCTATACTAAAATATATATAAATTTGAAATAGGTGATAAAATTTTTTGAACCAATTTTATCAAACAAATACACAGTGAGAGGGTTAGCTTATAACTAATGTTTTTATCTAAAACATTTTTGATTTTGCTGATTAAATATAGCAATGTTATCAAGATTTAAATTGAAAATAAGTCACATAACATAAGCGATATGCTAGATAGTATTTCATTACAAGTGGTTTTAGTTTGCATGAAGACACCATATTTCTACAACTTTCATGTGAATTTTAAATGATAAATTTATGATTAAAAAGTTAACATAATAGATAGCAGGTATCTAATAATGATTCGAAATGAATTAAATATGAAAAATCATTTTGAAATTAATTAGGAAATGCATTTTCAATAGAAATAATTACAAAACGGTCTTCTTTTAATCCGTTGAAGGGAGCATCATAATACTCCTTTCAACGGATTAGTCACACCGTGCTTCAAAAATTAACAAGTATGGAGAAACTATTTATCTATAATTAATAATCCTTTGAATATCCTGCTGTCTGACAATCCCATTGTATTGGTCAATGTTATTCTTTAACTTCCTTCCTCTTCTCAGTTTGAAAAAAAAAATATTTCTTGTAACTCATGTCGTATTGGGGTGACTATCTGCCTGACGCTACCATTAATGCTCCAAAAGTAAAAGCTGCTAATTTTTTTAATTCAACTCGTAGGCAGCTCTGTTTCGTGTTACAAAACGATTTCGTACATTTATTTGTCATTTCATTTCCAAACAATGACATACAAACGAATATTATTGGACATGTATCTAAGCAAATATAAAACACTTTGAAATAAAGAAGAATCAAATAAAAAATAAAATCCTTTAGAATTTGATCAACGATGAATCTGATAAGAAAAAACAGAAATTATTTAGCTTAGTTATGCAACAAAAGTAAAATAAAAGTATAAATTTACATTTATATTATATGAATGTTTTATCTCCATAATAATTATAAGAGTTTT
>JAPDSC010063755.1:0-10809 GCA_026290005.1 Latrodectus geometricus | reverse complement strand
ATATATATATATATATATATTAATAATTGATAAAAATAGCACATGAAAATAAGAATATAAACTGTTTCGATTCCTATTGGATGAAATAAAATTCGTTGATAAAAGTACTAGAACAGCAAGGAGGAAAATAAAAACTAACAACAATCCATTAATTTTCTTACTTAGAAAGAATATAAGATTTGTTTATCTTTTCTTTGTTTTTCATAAGAAATTGACTTTTGTGTGATAATTAAAAAAGACAGTTCTACTTTTCTCTGCTATGCACAATGATTCTTCATTTAATCATGAAGTAAAACATTACATTATCCACTTCGCCTACAAAGTGTTGTTATTAGAGATATTTTTCCAACTGGTAAATATAGGAGGGTTAAATAGTCAAAATGTATGGAACATGACTCACCAATTATTTACCAAAATATCACAATATTTTTCTGAAAAATATTTATGTCAAAATGTGTGACAGTTCTTGGAATGAGCAGGAATTAAATATTAAATCCAGGAATTCGGAATATTCTAAGTATATGCAAAAGTTTTCTAGGAAAACTGTCAGAAGACAAAGCTCGATTAAAAATAGTGAGACGTTTTCACATACTGGTAACTAATTTTGACTGCTAAGAATTATAAACACCTCATGTCACTATCACCTTGTAGAATGACAACGATATTCAGAATTAAAATATTACAACCTTGACACCAGTACTCTTAGACAAAGACAAATAATATTGTGTTTCTGCTATATGCATGTCCATTTGTTGAGGTGGGTGATTGGGAGTTTTCAGAGTTTCCTCCTTTGAGACGATTGATTACGTACCACATATGAAATGTGCTCAAGAAAAACATTTATATGGTTGACATTAAAATACTTTACAATCGTCTAATGCCTTAGGCAGTCCAAAATGTAGTGTCAAATTATCATTATAATTCGGCACATTCTTTAAGGAGAAAAAATATTTTTGAGAGAAACCAATTTTCTAAGTACATAGTTTGAATACCAAATCTCCTCCTAAAAACTACTCTCAGTTAAACTCTCGATCTGATGCTTTTTAAAAATAGAAAATATGAAAATTATTGATTTTGAAATTATTTTTATCATTGAGGAAAGAGAAATTTTTTCTATATTCTATAAAATGTATCAACATTTAGGTAGAGGATAAGACATAAGTGTTCAATAAAATGGGAGATTTTCTGAAATTGCCCTCTGGTAAGTAGGCAATCAATCATATCGGAATGGAAGGAAATATGTATATTATGAGTGGGGAACCAAATAATAATGATTACCATATTATATACGCTCATTTAATAATAAATATACTATTATAATAAAAAAGAAAATATTTTTACAATTAATGGAATGACTAATCTTTTACAATAAAGTATTGCTGTTCAGAGGTTTATAATCTCTTTCTTTAAAAATAACAGCTTTTTATCATTAATAGAATGGTTATTTCATAATTTGTATCACATATTTAATGGTTTCCATTTAAATATATACAATTGATTTATACTGCAATCATTATAATAACCAAATATACTCATAGTCATCCAAAATAATAGACTTTTAAACAAATGTTTGTCAAAATCTTTTAAATTTATTTGATTTTTTAAAGGTAAATATCTATCACAGCACAACAATAATAATAAAATTTTGTCCTACTTTATTTTAATATATATAAAAATATCAATCGTTTCATTAACACAAAAATATGATTTAATGTATCTCACTAGAGAGTGTTAAACTATTATTAACAAATAGTTATTTCCAATAGGATTTCCAATAAATCACATGTCATTAACGAATGAAAATAGTTTTTGGAGAAAAACACGTATAGGAAACACAAGTGAGTTAGAATAAATCAAGTTTAATGAAAATGGTAGCAAAAATTTATGTGAGTGAAATTAATTGGGCAAATTTTGATTAGTCTAATTTCATCGTTACTAAACATAAGAAAAAATTATTTAGTATATAACCAATTTTAGCACTTCTTGAATGATAGTTTAAAGTACTGTTTAGATGAGCATTTGCTATGAATGTTTTATAAAATCTGCATTTGCTATGTATACATTTTATAAAACATTTCTAAGCCCGGCCAGTTCAGTCGGTGGAGCACGGCACTCTTAATCATGGGGTCTGGGTTCGAGCCCAACGCTGGGAGCATACTTTGGGCCACGGTGGCCTGATTGGTTAGGGCGTCGTTCTAGTTACCAGAATGTGGTGAATTCGAATCCCTACTTATTCGAAAATTTGTCGTCTTCACTAATGGTGACTGGGGCACGTAAAATCTGTCGGGTCACAATGTCCTTCATGTTCCCATTACAAATTAATACCTCTGGGATTGGTTAGAGCCAGGCTATGGGTCTTCACTGGTTTCAATCTTTAAATTGGAAGATTCAGATGGTGATGAAATCTATGAGCCATAAGTCCTACTCCCACCTTTATATGAGGGTGTTCTATTCAAAATACTGAAGGCGCTCCCTCTCTGACTTCATTCTAGTCTCTTGAAGGGCTAGTCTCTTGAAGGGCGGGCTTGGCATTGCCAAGTGTCATCAGTACAAACCAACAAACCATAAAATATTTCTTACTATCTGAAACACATATAACTGGTACTTAAGGGAATTTAATTAAGATTTACTCCATATTTATGATTTGTTGAAAACGCATTAATAACAATTGCTTAAAAGAAGAGCTGCAGCTATATATTCCAAATACTACTTATGGGGATAATGTAGAAAATAATTTTAGATGATACATGAGTTATAAAAACAGTTAATCTACATTTGAATTTTTTTTTTACAGTGATAAAATTTCTTCCCGACAAGAAAGTTTACAGAAAATTTTATTAATTATAATTATTTAACAATTATTAATTTGAAAACCATAATGGGAAAATCAATTATTATTTTCATTTGGGAAAGGTTGAAAATATTCTCAGGTTATAGTATAATTTTGTTTTAGTAAAATTATAAATTATTAAATTATAACAATTAGTACAATTATTACTATTTGACTAATGTTTGTAACAACTAAAAGTAATAACAAAAATAGACATTTTTAATAGTCGCAGCTGAGCATTTATCAGAATCGTATCCCAGATTTGATTGTAAATTTAACAATAAAAATATTACTAAACGTATGCAAATAAAATTAATTTTGTTATTTTAAATTATCACATCTCCAACTTTTACAATACAAGATGAAATACATGATTTAATATATATATATAATCTTTACTTATTGAAAAATACAAATTACTTTTGGTGGTATTTGTTTCAACACACTCTGTTTCATAAAATAAAATAAATGTATTACCTACAAATTAGCTTGTAGCAATGAATCAATATTATATTAAAATACCATTAGTTAAACAAATAGGAAATTCTTGTTTAACTCTAATATAATTTAATTTTCTCTTTTTATCATTATTTAATTCCTCATTTTCATTATCCTAAATACATATAGATTGCAGAAAGTAATTTTTTTTTCTCGGTTAAATTTAATTTTTTATCTTTGCTGAAAGTAACATTGCAATCACTGATCATTAAACTAAACAAAATCGAAAGCGCATAATTTTCTCCTGTAAGAGCTATATTAAAAAAGAAATAAAATTGATGATTGTTGCTTTAACTGTTGTAATATTTTGAAATGGCTGAAGCTGACTTTTTATCCAAGCATTTTCGAAGAAAATTTGTCTCAATGATTACTAGAATTTTGGTTATAAGTTTGCTTGTTTTGCTTTATAGTGCTTTTTCGTATACACAAAATGTAATTAGAAACTGCCATATTATTTTAACTTATTTGAAATGCTTAATCACGAAATGGATATTTTATGCATGGAAACAAATAAAGCATGAGGCTATAAAAGTGTTTTACTAGAAAATTCCACATCACTGTTGTCAGAAATGTTTTTTTGGGGAAGAAATTCTGCATTCATTGCATTTAAAATTGGAAATATATTTGATGTAGTAATCTAGAAAAAAAGTTTGTTCAATAGTTATGATTCTTTATGTAATGGAGTTGAGCCACACGTGTAAAAGTAATGGAGGTTCAGAATATCTTTTAATAGTGTGCTTTAAACGTGCAACATGTTTGTTATTTTTAAACTTTATTCCTGTTTAAGTATAATCATGTTAAAAACTGTCATGATCTTTGAGTCGAAATCTGAATAAAATTGTGAATATTTCAGTTTTTTTTATTGTACTTTGAAAAAATTCCTTGCCTTTATTAGTGATTTGATTCAATACTCAATGATAGGTAGCTATAAATAGGAAGAAACATAAAAATTATGATACTTAGTTATGAATTGTATAATATTTTATCTAATTACGAATTTTCGAATGACACAAAATATACTTGATGAATAATCTGCAATGCAGAAACCGTTTAATTAAACTTTCTCTAAATCTGTAATTTTTATTCATTGTAACTTTTATTCTGTAACATTCAATTTTCCCTTCTATTATTAAATATGCATAATTTTAATGATATTTGCATAATTAATTCCTTTATAAAATAAATATAGTAGAAATCTCATTCTATAGAGTTGTTTTAAGAAGTATTTACATAATTTTAAACTACACAACAATTTACAATTCATTAATAAAATTAATATTTATTGCTAATAACATATCTGGTATAATAATTCATGTAGAAAATAAGTATAATTTACATTTGAATATAAAAATATATAAATATCTTAATTTTATGTATTTTCTAAATTATTAATTGAAATAATAACGCGAAAAATTGAAAAACAAATGTCAGGATGTCTTAACTGATCCAGTGGATATAAGAATACTCTGTACTAAAAGTTAGTTTCCTTCTAAGCATAGGAATATTTAAGAAAATACTATTGCAAGAATGTACTTAAAATAAATGATTATTTGAGTATTTGAAAGAATGTAACATGATGTCTTATGAATAAAATAAACTGATGGTTTGGTATGACTGACAATGCATTTTACTTAATGAAATCATCTTGTTTATAAAATTAATCATTTTTTTTTAAATAAAACTTTCAATAAAGAATTATCATTGCATAAATTATTTCAATATTAACTGGTGGGATATAAATAAGAATATATATTTGAAAAATAAATACCAGATTACTAACATCATTACAATGTTATTCACGAATGTACAAGTTAAGGATATTAACATGCTTAGCTGTCATATTTTAAAATTTCATTTCTTTTAATTATAAAGTTTATTTTTATAACTAATATAAAGGAAACATTTTCTTATTTTTTTAATAATAAATATTTTTAGTTACTCAACTCACTTCATTATACCGCTGATTATTTTCGAAAAAAAAAAGCTCAAGAAATATTTAGATAAAAATTAGGAATATTTGGTTTCTTTCTAATTAAGTATTAGACTAGAAAAATTTTTATTAATGCGAAGTAATTTAGCAAAGTTTTCCTATTTTTTAAACTAAATTTCAAAATTTAAAAGACAATTTTCGCTGATAATAAAAAAGAAATTATTAGAAAATTTATATTTCATATGATAAGAAGAGTCCTATGCTGAAAATATTTTTAGCAATATGTTACGAAGAAATTTCTGAACATATTTGAAAACTTCCTAAATATGAAGTATTTTTTATTGAGAAGAAACTGCAACTTTTGAGTTGTAATAAAGCTATAATATTTTGAAAAATTAATTAAAGTATGGCTTTCCATTTCACAATCAAATTTTTCTGCTTATAAGTAATACTGTATTTTTGTCACCTAAATATGTTACGAAATTTTGTCACTTTCAGCATGAAATAAATTTTATATTAGGTTATAATGCAAACTCCATTCAAATACTTCATAAAATGTTGTAGTAAAAAATAAAAATATTGAAAATTCCTAAAATAATGAATAGAATTTAAAAGTTTAAATAACTTATCATATTGAAACATAAATCAAAATTAATGTATTAAAATTCTACAAAATTGTAATTGAAAAGTTTATTAACATTTCATAATATTTTAAGCATCATTCAAATATTTCTGACTTGAATTTACCGTTCATTTAACATGTTCACATAATGGCATAAAATTTAAATTTAAGCAATTGGAATTGAAATATGCACTTTATTAGATTTTAAGCAATATTATTTTATTTAATAAGCATATGGTTCTATTTAATTTGATAAGTTTAATAGATTTAATTAGGATAAGATGCATTTCAAATTATAAAATGTATTCTAAAGTTTTTAAGCATAGAAAATTGTTATCATTCAGGGAATAATTAATCAGAACATTCATTTTTACTATACATAATAACTGAATAAATTTCTTTGATTTTATATAATATGGAATTTGTAATGTATCCCTATTTTAAGAGAAATTAAATACTTTATTTTCTCTTTCTTACTGCATTAAATACTTTATTTGAATTTTCAATTAACTTATATTTTTCCAATATTCTCTTTATAAATAAATCTATTTATTGAGATAGTAAATCGAAAATGCTTTTACAATAATTAGTAATTTTTGAATGGTATTTATCAGAAATTTTGATAGAAGTCTTTTTGAACTGGTGAATTACACGCACACACAGTAATCGTTTGTTATATATCCAGTTACTAAACAGCCTTGCTAAATGGAAAGTTTAAATAATATGCAGTAACTTGAGTGATAATCTTTTCAAGATAAGGCATTTGTCGTATAAGCTGTACGGATTTTAAAAAGTAATTATTAAAATATACAAAACTACTTTACATTAATTTTATACATGTTTTTTGTTATTACAAATTAATACAAGCTCTAAGTACTGCATAAACCATAATCAATTAATATGCTTTATCTAAATTCCGCATCGATTTCATCCATTTACCAATTATTATCGCCAGTATTAAATCTTTACCCTTACAAAGAAAAAAAATTATAATTGTAACATAAATTATTATTAAAGAGGAGATTTATAAATAACCCTCATAATAATTAATATGTTTAATATATATACTATGTAATTATTCAATAAATTATAGTAAGCCATAATTAGAAAGATATTAATGATTCTGCCATTCATTAACTATAGTTAATACACTTTTTATTTATTATAATCCCAGTAGATATGATTAATGATATTAACACAAATATATTTTATCTAACACCATCTAATTTCTTCAGTTCATGTATTACATAATTACATTTTTTTTAAATTAACAAAATATTAATAATGCGAATAAAAATGATTTTAAAAATATATTTTGATTAAATTCAATGTAATCTATTAACTGAAAGAACCTTGTCTAATATAGATAGATTTTTATTATAAAATAAATAACATTAAATTGTTTTATACTTATCATATATATAATCTGTTTTTATAAATAATATTTAGAAATCAAAATGTTTTAATGTAGGGATAATGTTGTTTATTTTTTTGAGTAACTAAGACTTATAGCAATTTTCTCAATTATCATTTCAAAATCATTTTTCTTTTAAAAATCTTTCAATAATTTAAAAATACAAATTTATTTTTTAAACTTAATTTTATTCTTCAAAATTTATGTGCCTTAAATTTCTGATTGTATATATCGTTTTTATATACTTATACATATGTGAAGGAAGTAGAATCAAAAGAAAGGATGTGTAACATACAAAAAAGAAATACAATCGTCATTCCACAAGAGGAAAAAATCAGAAGAAATAAATGTTAAAAAACATTAGAATATCATAATAATTTAAATATAATTTTCATCATGAAACAGTTGGTAACGGGTAATATAATTGTTTGACGATAAAGTTTCTGTATCAAAAGTAAAAGAACCCATCAAAAAACTTATAAATCATATTTGAAGAAAATATTTCAGTAGATATCATATGTTGCCATATAAAATAATTGTTTCTTATAAACAAAATAAAGGCAATGATATGACAAAATTTATTCACTATGAAAAATGTATTAAAAAAGAACATTGCTGGAAATATGCGATGTTGTTAATTGGTGTAGAGTACATCATGTTTGAGTAAGCTAGATCAAAATTAAACACACTGAAATAAAAAGTTGGAAGACATCAATATTACTATATTTACAGGCAAAATATATTGATATAGCAATTTATAGATGAATATTCTTGAGAACAAATTTAACGTACTCTTTTTCATTACGTAAAAATGAAAACTGTGGACTGAGCAATTATATTAGTTTGGGGAAAAAGAAATCCATTATTTTTACGTGAACTTTCTGTAACTTCTTTTGGATTCACTTTGTAAAAAGGTTTAAAACAGGTTTCATGTAGATTTTTAGGTCTTGCGCATTACGACTGCTGACACGAGGTTAACTTCGATCATTTTTGATATTTTATAGACATTTTCGACTATGCTGTATCCCCATATGAGGTGCATCTCTAACATCAAAAATACCCGAACGGAATGGACGAAACAAAAATTGTACGTAACTGGTTGTTACAGTCTTATATAGGTCGATAAACACCTTTCACAATTTTAGCAACACGGCTATTTTGTAGTATATTACTTTTGACTTTTTATATTTTTTTTTGCTCTTTTAAAATCAATTTTGTGTACTACATTTGAAATAACTTATTAAGTTCCTTATGTTTAAACTTTAAATATGGACATAAGAAAATTATTTAAATTATTGCTTAATAATCATTATTACATATATGATTTTTTAATAATTTTAAATTCCATTTTCTTCTATAACAGTTAATGCTATTTAGATAATTAAAATATTACCTCTTTAAGCCCACATATTATGTGTTTCTTAAAAATATTTAAAAATTTCCTCACAACGGGAATTATCGTAATTTTAACTTTTCTTAACATTATCTAAAAATTCTTGCAACAATAATATCAAAACTAATGGAACAATATTTTTCTAAATTTATCTCACAATGCTTTACTTTGCATAAGTAAAATATTATTTCTGTGTCTGAGATTAGAGTAAAATATTCAGATATTAAATTTAAAAAATTGCAAATATTTGCATAAATTGGAAAGCATATTTCTTTTTTTTTTACTTTCACTAATCTCTCAAAATAAAGACACTTCAATGCACTTTTCTTTAAAAATTAGAGGTTTCAATATTTAATAAAAAAATGGATCTTTTTCAACTGAGATAAGAAAAATTCTGTGAACTATAGTATTTATAATGAATACATAGTAGGCATGTATTAATTTATCAAATCAATATATAAGTAATAAAGTGGGGTTAGTTTTAAAATATTACATATATAGAGAACATTTAATTTCAAGTCTTGATACTCTTTGTAGTTAAAATTTTACCAACAGTTATGCACTATTTAATTAATATTCTGTAAATATGAACTTTAATTAAAATTTAGATTCATTCATTATATAAAAATAATACAAGATACAATTTTGAAAGAAATGGCTCATTAAATATAGCATGAAGAATTGCTACTTTAACATCCGTATCTAAAGATATATTCAGTTTAGATTGTTTAAAGGTATTCTAAAACTTACTGTAATTTCTAATATTTAAAATTTTATATCGAATACTGATATTCTTTTAAATATTAGTTACCAAAAAATAAATCAAATTAACATGGTTAATCAGGTTCAATGAAATTCATGTTACACTCTATTTCAGCAACATAAAGCAGAAACAGAAAGTAAAATTCGTGAATTTTGGAAAGAAAATGCTTATGTCCTATTTAATATTAATATTTAGCAAGAGTGTACACTTAAGACATTTATTCAATTTGAAATAATTCTTAAAATCAAAATATATTTATATTCAAAACTAAGAAAATATGAACATTTTACATTAATTATAAAAAAAACAGGATGAAATGTTGAACAAAATTTCAAGAGTAGAGAAGAGAAATGATGTGATTGACTAATAAATATATAGATAAGTATAATTATATAAAAAAAGTATAAGAAAAAGTATAAAGAGATAATAAATTACTCTTGTAATATGTTTGCATAAATTCCTGTTTCGTTTTTATTAATTAATTTAAATGAAATTCAAACATTAAAAACTGAGTAACCACTTATATGTAATATGTAGAGTCACTATAGTGACTCTACATAGCAAACAACCCAGATAGCAAACAACGTCCAATGAACATCCCTCGGACATCCAAAACATCCATATTTGATCCTCCGACGTCTTGGATGTGATTTGGACGTCCCCTGGATGTTCTTTGAGAAAGTCCTCAGGACAGCCTTGTAAAGCTGTTCTAAGTATATCTTTTTATGGATCTGTTTTGGACTATCTGTTGATTAACATCCTGAAAAAGCTTTTTTACATCCTTTTTTGGTTTTTCTAACAAATGATCTGAATGCGTTTTTTATTTACTTATAAAATTAAAAAATCATATCAATTTGTTAATAAATGTAAATAATTTTGTGCTACATTGTATTTAGTAATTAAAATGAGAATATATTCTCATTTTAATTAGTAGAAATAACCTTATGTAAAATTTATGAATTTTTGTGCTATTAAAGATCCTGTCTTTTATTTCATCATAATTATAAACAAAGATATATGTAAAAACAAAAGATTATGTTTGGCAAAACTATATTTTTTTGAATACGACATGAATTTAAAAGGGATTTTCAAGGGTTATACGACTGCTATGAAGACAGTACATATATTCTAAAGGTAAGTTATGTCAATACGTTAGATCAATACGAATTGATAAGTTTTAAAATAATTAACAGATTACAAAGTATAATAATATTTTTAAAATATGTTCATAATGTTTATTCAAATTTAATATAATGTTGTATTTACTTCCGCTACATTTTGTTTTCCAGGTAAGGAAAAAAAAAATCTTGGTAAAATTTTCTCTTGTTACAATTTAATTTATATAATGCAATTTTGACT
>JAPDSC010063754.1:0-10918 GCA_026290005.1 Latrodectus geometricus | reverse complement strand
GTTTTTATAGCATAAATGTTTCAGAAAATTCGGTGATGTCAATTGATTTTTATGATCAAATTTCTATTCATGATCACTGTTGTTAATCCATGATAGTGATTACCAATTTTTTCACTATCTTTTTAAAGTGATTTCTCTCATTTTAGACAGTTTTTCAAAAATATGGTCATTTTATTTTAATATAAGGTTTAAAAAAATCATAGAAAATATGTACATACATGAAAAAGTTATGATCCGTGTTTACTTTAACTGACCACATCGTGGAAATCATGCCAAAACCAAGCCCAATATTATTTACATTCGGGATAGGTTTACCGTTCCTTACAGTTTGCTGTTATCATAATTCTGCAATTGCATTTGCAAATAATTACTGTAATAAAACATATATGAAAATGGCTCAACGAAATCCAAAATGAGATATAAAATGAATCCAATTTTTCCATATTCGCCAATTTCTTCTTTGGCAAAAGTTTGAATTTTTTCACTATATATTTTAAGAGAGTCTTCTTTCTAATCCCCTGATCTGGATCAGATCAGGTCCATGACTGCTTCTGCCCTCAACCCCTCAAGGACCACACCAGGGTTGCGCAGATGGTCAATCCGCGAAAAGCCAATACATTTCAGTAAATGTTCGGGACTGGCTTCTTCAGTGTTGCACTTTGTGCAAGTGGGAAAGACTTTGTTTCCCCGGGAAAACTTTAGAGTCCTAAGATGACCGGATTTGAGCCTAGACAAGGCAGTCTGGTCATGCCTTTCAACGCCAAAGTTCAAAGCATTTCCAGGGACAGAATCACAGTACGAAGGATGAGGTATTTTCCAAGATGAATTGACTAGAGCCCTACTCCTGGAGTGTATTTCTTGGAAAATCAAACTCTCAAAAGGACACAGAGGTAGAAATGATCCTTTTTTAGCCAGCCCGTCGGTGATGTCATATTTAAGGTTAACATGTGACAGTATCCATTGGAAATATTAATGGAGGACTGTCATAATGTTATACATTTTTAGAAAACAAGAATGTCCCTTTGGTCCACAATTCTCCTCCAATCTTCAAGGTACTTCAAGAGAGTAAAAATAAGCAAGTACTGAACTTTTCTTGTAATATTTGTCCTGAATAAAACTAGTTTCAGTTAATTTTTCCCAATATAGTACGCATCTATACAGTACCAATATAGTACACAATACAGTACCAATATAATACACATCATGAATAATTAGTAACAGAAAATTATGTTTTAACAATTGATAATCATGCTTAAATTTCTAGTCATGGTCACAATTGTTAATCCACGATAGGGATTACCAATTTTTTCACTATCTTTTTTAAAGTGATTTATCTTATTACACAGAGTTTTTCAAAAATATGGTCACTTTATTTTAAAATAAGGTCTAAAAGACCATAGAAAATATTGTTTAGCTCAAGTTTTGTTAGAAATCGTAATTTAGATCATCGCATTTTGTGATATATTTCTACATTGATTTTTTTTTACAGTTGATTTCTAAAAATATGGAATTGCTGTAAGTACTATTTACATACGTATAGTACAGTTTGATGGAAGAAAACAATAATTTCAAGAACATATACTGTTGAAAACTAAATTTATTCGAAGAAAAGTGAATAATAAAGAACATGATGACGAAAAAAATTGTAAAACATTCTTGAAAGTTGCCTTCTAGGATTAAAAAAAATTATAAAACTTTATTTTCTAATAATTTTATTCGATTATTTTAAAAATTGAAATAAAATAATCTTAAAAATAAGATCGAAAACATGGTATCATACCAAAAAAATAATAAATACATTAAAAATGAAAATGAATAAAAAAATAGAAATATTTTGATTATGAAAACTGTACGAAACTGGGGATTTTATGAATTCGTTTGATGTCTAAAAAGCAAGAGATCGGGGGTGTTGAAGGGAACTTGAGGCCTCATCAGGGGGGAGGGGAGGGGAGAAGTGACCTCAAAATAGGGGAAAGTCGAATTTAAGAATGTTCATGAAGATAGAGAAACGCTAATCAAGCCTTATAATAAATCAATGCTTAAAACCAACATGTGTGGTGGACACGGAAAGTACAATGTTTTAGTTTTCTATCAATGAGTTTATCAACATTTTTCCATTATATTTCATAAACTGTGAATCGAATAAGTTGTTATAACATAAACACAGAATGAACCTAGATGAAATCTGCTTTTTTTTTTGTAAGATTTGTTCAATCTTCATTTTTGAACAGCAGTAAAAATAAATAAATATAATTTTGTATAGTAAATAAATATATTTTATTAATATTTATTTAATAAAAATTTAATAAATATTTATTTAATATTTATTAATATTAATATAATATATTTTATTAATATTTATTTACTATACAAACAAATAATTGAAACATTTAATTACTTATTTTTATTAAAAAGTGAAAATTCTTTATCACTAATGTCTATAAATTTTACTTAAAAACAATAATTTTCTTTGAAAATTTAGACTTCATTATCAATAAAAAAATTATTCTAAGCAGAATTATTTTTTAAAAATGCTTAGAATATATAAACTAAAAATTTATTTTCGATGGCTTTATATGAGTGAATACAGCTTGAATATTAATAAAAAATTAAAAAAAGGTTTAAGGATTTATGAAATCTAAATACAATAATTTTTTTAAAAAATGCATAAAATATACAAATTAAAAACTTATTCAAAATGCTTTTATATAAGTGATCACAGCTTGAATATTAATAAAAAATTTGGTGTCGGTAAAAAGTTAAATACAATTATTTTTTAAAAAATGCATACATTATACAAATAAAAAATATTTTCAAAATGTCTATATTTAAGTAATTAAAGTTAATGAATATCAATAAAAATTTTAAAAAAGATTTTGGGATTGAATAATAAATAATAGCTATATCGATTCGCCTGCAATTGTGAAACTATTGCAGGCGAATGTCAAAATTAATAATGAATCCCTGAGATCGTAAAATAGGCAATATATTATACATTAAATATAAAAATATGCAATTCCAATTATTGTTATTGAGAGACAAAAATAATAATGAAAAATTTAATATCATATGTGTGAAAAAATAATATTAAATTAACGTAAAAGACTCAGGTTTTATTCATTTATTTATTTTTTCATTTTTTAAATCATATAATATTTAAAATATTTTTAATCCCAATAATTTTATTCCAATTTTAGTAAATCAATAAGTACCTTTATCATTATATAACATGTTTTATAAATGAAATACATTTATTTTAGCTCACAACTCTCAAAGGGATTTTATGTTAATTGTGCTTCTAATTAGAATTAGTTTTCTATTTACATAGGAATAAGTAATTTTTTATTATGTTAAACTCTTTATATATTATGAAGATTTTTATTTATAATTACATTAATTATTTCTATCAGAATGATTAGATACAATCGTATTTAAAAGAAACTTTTTCTTGTATAAAAAAAGGTGAAATTAGTTACATTACTGCATGAGCTTTTCCTATACTAGCTCTTTAATTATTTAAAATTTTTTTCACAGTTCCTTAATGTAAAACAAGTTAAGCGAAATTCGTGTTACTTAAATAATGCCATATCATGTGATGGTATTTCGAAACACTTCATTTTTTTTTTCAGGACAAAGCCTACATCTCTCCCACAATTACAGGCAACCTATTGAATTTGTTCTGTGTTCTTTCGGAAACAATGATGACTCAGAAAAAGTGAAAAAAAGTTTTTCTTTGAAGGCGGAGGATCCAACTGAGAGTATTTTATGACCTTGGCCTTCTTTTGCCTTCTTTGGATGGTGTTCCCTGGTACATTTAACACCATAGGTAAGCAATTATTATGGGGGAAATTAGATTTGGTGGTGCTGCCATCTAACGGTATTTTTTAAAACTATTTTCGGTTGTAGAAAATTTGAAAAGATTTACTACTTTTCAAAGTATTTATTATATATTTACCTCTAAAGTTACAATGAAGTATTTTTATGCACATATCAGTAAAAGTATAGCTAAATAGTAAATTAATATGATTTTGTTAATTGAGAAAAAGTTATTTTATTTTTTTCACATTATTGACGAGCTTTGGTTAAAATATATATTTATTAAAATATATTTAATATGAAAAAATAATAATTTATTAAAATAGTTTTGGAATAAGAACACAATATATAATATTAAGCAACTGCTTTATAACTTCTGGGATTAGCCATTTTGAAATTTAAGAATATGAAAATTTACATCTAAACCATATACATATTCACAATACATTAAAGTACTTGTCTTATACAAAAAATAAATAGAAAACAATATAAAGAGTACATTTAAAAACCATGAGAAAGAGAATTCTTATTAATTTAATGTAGGATCAACGTGAATTTCATAACGATCTTCATTAAACAGACAGTATGTAATTAAAGTAGTAGAGATACACATCTAAGAATATTTTAATTTTTCCAACCCATATTATGGTTATAAGCCCCAAAACTGTATTTTAAAATCGATTTTTTTATTTAATCTAGACATAACTTTAATTTTCCTCACATATCAAAAAAAAAAAAAAAAGTTTTATTTATAAAAGCTACCATATTACAATTAAAAGTAAAAAAATAACAACGTATTTATTTTTACATTTAATTACAATTTGTCTGCAATAATTAGAATATAAAATAACTAGTAATTACGTTTCATTCAATTATTAGCTTTAACAACATTTGTGATTTCTATCATAAAAAATATCTGTATATTTAGATATTTTTATAAAAGGATATAATGATTATATTTATTTATTAGCAAGGAAAAAATATCCATTTTAATTTTATTTTGAGGTTAAGGTAAACTATGTTATGAATTTCTATAATTAGATCAAATGCAGGTGCTAATGCGCAATAGGTATTTAGTTAAAAAGTCAAGGTTTTGATCTTCAATTTAATAGTTCATAGGTTCGATCTCCGATTTTAGTTTGGATTGCTTCAAAATCAATTTTCAGCCGGGTAAGTATATTGCTTCCCAAAATAATGATATAATTTTAAACCAAACCTATGCTCTCTTATATTTTTAAGAAACAGTTTTGTTGAAAACCCTTTTATTTCCGGAATTTTTTGAGATATGTGATATTTTAAACCAATTAAAAGTTCTAATCTAATAGAAATGCAACAAAATTAAATTTTTTTAATTGTCCCTTTCCTTGAACGTGCTTTCCTTAAGAGTTATTACAGTTAAGACCATAATTTGAAATTTAAATTGGCGTTTAAGAGAGATTAAAAGCTAATCCCAGAAAGCAACACGTGATTGTTGTTTTGACACTAGACAGCCTAACAACTGGAAAGCGTTGTATGATATTTTAGATAATGGGCCGTATTCAATGGTCACAAAGGAGGAAACCCTGAAAAACGTGCTTGCAGAAACGTTCCTGTTGTTCAACAGTGGGTGAGTACAGAAGACTGCTGTACAATGGCAAGCTCACTTGATAGTTGTGTAGATTCTCTAAAATAGTTTTCAGCAGCAAAAGACCCCCAAAACTTCATCTGCCGCTTCCAGGGGTACTATTTCACTTGGATAACATAAGGATCACTACATATTTAAGGGACAACTCGACACTACATATATACGGCACACAAGGGGTGGGGGTGCCCCACTATATAATTGGCACTCACACCCACCCCTTGTAGTGCTGAATGGTAAAAATGCTATAGCAGCAGGCATTCGAAATAAAAAAATATATCAAGGAATGTGCTTAGTAACATACTGGGTTTTCATCCTTTGTCACTACGGTTAATCATTTTTCACTGTAACCGTTTACATTCTTTTTATTATTTTATCAGGGATTTCACGATTTTGAAATTCTACTTTAAATTTACATGGGAATTTCCTCCCAAATATATTTTCCTTTATAACATAAGTTAACTAATGTGTGATTCATTTTTACTCATAACCGTGTCCAAAGTAAAATGACAACTCAAATTACTAATGATGGTTTGATGCTAGTGAAAACGATATTTATGACTCATTTCTGCGCTTACTAAAACTAATGAATGGCATTCTTACATTTTAATGAATTCTGATGAAATGAGGACACAACGGTGTCGTGAACTCTGACTCAAAGTTTTATATGCCTATCTGTAGCTTATAAAAGTGTTTTTATTCACGATTTTTTAATAGAAAACCACTAATGTTAAATATTTTTAGGATTTCAATTATTTTTCATTTTGCAAATGCAATTGTTATGCTGAATATTTGTAAGATCAGTATAATATAATAGCTCACCAATATACATACCGGTGATCGCGCACCGGTATCTATACCGGTGATCACGCACCGGTATACATACCTGTTTTTTTTTTAGTGTTTGGCTCTACAGGTTGTCTTCCGATTTTGAACAGAGCATTCCCCTATGAGGGTGGAGTACGACTTTGGCTCATAGATGGCAGCACCATTAGGGTCTTCCAATTTAGAAATAGGAAGCCAGAGAAGACTTAAAGCCTAGCTCCTAACACCCCAGAGATATTAGTTTAGAATGGGAACGTGGAAGACACTGCAACCATGACATATTTTACGTGTCCCAGTCTCTATTAGTAAACAAGATGGATCTTCGGATAAGCCGGGAATCGAACTTACCATCTTTCGGTAACGAGAACGACACCCTAACCAACCAGACCAACACGGCCCTGTACAACTATAAAGTTCTTCAGCAAACATGACGGATCTTCAGTTGAGTCGGGACTCGAACTCGCAACCTTCCGATAATGAGAACAGCTCTCTATCTAAAGGCCTGGGTGACCTTAATTTGATCACCAAAATACCTATACATTTAATTAATATATATGTGAAATTGCCCTGTTTTTGTTTTATTTGAGCTTTGAATATCATCATATATATAATCGAAAAGGAACAAGATAACTCAGGTGTCAACTGATCATTGTTCACAGTAATTATTGACGACTTTGTTTTCATAAAGAAAATTTTTGAAATACTAAAAATTCCTGTTGTAATTATGACAACAGAAAAGCAAGGATCTGCATTCTGTGCCATTCATTAGAATAAAGCAGTGATTTTCTTTCAAGACGTTTACCTAGAAGGAAAAAGAAAAAAAACTCCAAATATTTCCAACTCAGTTTCGTGACTTTGGATTTATGGGTTCATCAGCCTTAAGTATTTCCGTTACCTCTCAATATGGTCAATATTAATATTAAACAAAATTCCTGCAACAGTATTAGTAACAAGATTGGTGAAATAAACCATTTTTATTTAACTAAATGATGCCCTATATATTTATGCAACAATTGTAAAAACATAAAATTAAAATTAATAAATAAATTATGCTTAACTTATTAATTTCATTTTATTTTATGTTCTTCACTTACATCCAGAATTGTTGTATAAATATTTAAGAAGAGGAGTGGTAACTCAGAAGTCAACTTAGTCGTATGTAAATGCTCATTTCTTCTAATTTATGAACACTCTTTTTAATAACTAGTATAGTTGGTCCTTAGCATGGTGCCGTAGATGATTTTAATTCCAATTTAGGGACTAAATTTTTGAAAAATCTCTTTCGTGAACTCATTTTTATGAATTTTTTGTGTTTGTATTTATTTTTAATGATGTTATTTCTCAATTTTTTTTTATTTTGTTAGAAAACTTGAATTAACATCTTTATTAGAGAATGATAAGATCTTTGACTTGTGGATAGCTAACTGCATTGCTGATGTTGAAATCTTGGAATTTTTTATTTAACAATTTCCGGGATTTCTTCCGTTTAAACATATTCCCACCGTACAAACTCTGTATCAAAATATAACTTCAATTACATGTATTATAAAGTCGTTTTACAAGAGGTGATCATAGTTTGGATTCATTTCCTGAAATTGATATTCTAAAGAGCAATGTACTTATCAATATATTGTACAGTGCTTCGAGTTTCGTGTTGATTGAAAGTCGATAAAAAATATCTTAAAAATCACAAGACTTCGTTTCAAATTTAAAAAAAATATATAGGAAATTTCAACTGTAATCACGATTATACAGCTCCAATACAACGGAAAACAGCTTCCAAATCATGGCAAATATCTAAGATAGACACAACTTTCTATGCACGAAATTAGCATTCAAAACTTCACTAATTATGTCTGGCGGCGGTAATTATACCTGATATGGCGGGAAAATCTACAAGTTTCGCCAAGGTTTGGCTGTCTCTGTTAATATTGGTTCTAGAACTTTGGTTATAGGTTTTTCTAAAAATATGTATTTCTCGCCAAGTCACTAAAAATCTCACCAAATGATTGCCAAATTATTAGAAATTCCGTTTTTTTTGTCCAAAATTTTAGTATCAGTTTGAGATATTTTAAGGTGAATACAAGAAATGCTTATAAATTTGTAACAAAATGCTTCGAATGAAGCTGCTGGAGAATCGATGTCATTTTGACAAGAGTCTTTATTAGAGAAACCACTTTAATATGCGAAAGGCAAGAACATTTTTTGTGACAACTTCAAAGAAGTGAACTTCGACCAAGAAACCTACTCGTGATCAAAATTTCATTTTGAACATGACTGAGGTATAATTTATACGTAAGAAATATCGGAGGACTTAAAAATTGATAGAATCATAATGAATAAAAACGAAGAAGGTATAAAACCAGAAGGAAATAACCGTAGCGATTGTCATCAAAACAACAATTAACAAGATTGAGGTATTTTTTTAGATCCAAACAAGAGTAAGATTATTTGTTTCATCGGAAAATGGTTTACTTATCACCTAACGGTCATTTTTTGCTCAAGAAGTCTAATTAGATCGGGACCTATTTTTAATGTGGATTTCGAACTACTACAAATATTTATGCTCAAGGTGGGATTCGAACTATTGAACATAAGGTAAGAGCGCTAACCCTTCGACTTCCTGATCGCCTCGAAGAAATGGTAAAATGTGTTTTAAAAATGAGGTTTGAAACAAAACTCACGTTAGTTTGCTTGATTTTTCATCAATAAAAGAAATGGTTTTTTAATAGAAATTTATTCTTCTTATTTTTCAGATATACTAATTAATTTTTTCTAAATAATATTTATAAATTTTATTTATAAAGGCAGAGAATTTTGCCAAAAAAAGAAAAAAAAAATAGTTTTAAGATTTCACACTTACTTTTCCGCTTTCCGAACAATTTTACCAGTTCTTTTGAATTCGCAGACATTTATAATTATAGCAAAAAGTGCATTATAAATCCACATATTATAAATATATATTACATCAAATTAGATACGGAAGTGACATTTTATTGTGGAACTTTGAACTGCTGGAAAAATGTTTCCAAAACGTTTCTAGTTGAATTTCGGGACTTAAGATTTTATAGTTCATCATCCTATATATAAAAATACTCTTCAGTAGTTAATAAGTTATACAGTAAATTTTCAATTATCCGTGAAGCTAAATATCCAGTTATCTGTATCAGCTTTGCGAGTTATCTGTGATATCTAAATCCTAGAACGCTCCAATATCTCATAAAAGTGTGCTTGAATGGAAAATATAGAATTATTTAACTAATTTTTCAAAAAAAAAAAAAAAAACCTCTAATAATAAGATAAAATAAAATAATAATAAATAAACTGTGCTCAAATTTGACAACAGTGAATAATTTTATCATCCCTTAAATGACAAGTATATTTATGCTAAAATTAGGGCTTCTAGTTGGTTAGCACGTCAGTCTCGCAATCGCAAGGTTGTAGGTTTGATTCCCCACCAACTAAAGACCATCGTGTTCACTAATGGCGACTGGGACCCTCAAAATATATCATGGTAGCAATGTCCCTCATGTTCCCATTCCAAATTAATCCGTCTGGGGGGGGGAGCAGTTGGAGGGAGGCTTTCGGTCTTCCTTGGTTTCCTATTTCTACAGTTAAAGACCCAAAGGGTGCTGCCATCTATGAGCCAAGTCGTACTTCCAACCTCTTGAGAGGGGGCTCTGTTCAAAAAATGGAAGGTGCTCTTTCTGACTTCATTCGCTCAGTCTCAAACGGGAGGGATTAGACTCCACCAAGTGGAATAAATAACTTGTTACAAATAACTGAAAATTTGACAGCCAGTGGTGAACATCCAAAGGAGCCAAGACTGTTTTAATGCCCTTCACATAATTGCCTTCGGTGAAATCTTTTCATGGATAATGGGCCATATTGACATACCGCAAGAAACTTGGAAAACTTCCAAGCACCCACTTCGAGAGAAATGCAGTCAAAAAGCAGAAGAGTAATTATAATCTTCCGGTTTCCTCATGGCTTAGTGGTAGGATAACGCTTATTTAAGCGAAACGTCCCGAGTTTAATTCCAGACACTGATGAACAACGGGAAATAGATGATATGTTTCTGCCTGGTGCATGCACGTCTATTGAGGTGCATGCTTGGGAATTTTCTAGATTTTCTCTTTTGCGACAAATATGTATGATTCCTATTTTTGAAAAGTTCCCAGGAAGGAAACTATGTGACAAACGTTAAAATGCCTGACAACAGCCTTAGGCAGCCCACACCACGTTGCCAAATATTAATATTCTGTTGTTCAACCGTAGCTAGGATCGAATCCAAGGCCTTTCGCACTGAAGAATGGGATCCTTGAATTGTTTTAAGAAATCTTTTTAGCGATTTGTTCCCTTTTTTTTCATAATTTTGTGGCTTTTCCGCGAAATCGACTGATCGGTATAATTCATCCCATATAATTGTGGGAGGTGAACGGAAGTACACTGTACAATGCTTAATTATTGTAATATTAATAAGATTAGACC
Organism: Latrodectus geometricus; assembly: GCA_026290005.1. Lineage (NCBI taxonomy): Eukaryota > Metazoa > Arthropoda > Arachnida > Araneae > Theridiidae > Latrodectus > Latrodectus geometricus. The sequence goes on along the minus strand of JAPDSC010063754.1, from coordinate 165 downwards.
CCCCCCAACAAAACATGCCAAATTGTTCAGTTTCTTTTAACTGTGTAATATTCTACGTTTTTAATTAGTATCATTCCATCATGACATTTAATTTTGTGCATTCAGCCTGAAAAAAAAGAGTTGTAACTCAGGTGTCAACTTCGTCAGTGATCATCGATCATATTT
>JAPDSC010063737.1:46242-58511 GCA_026290005.1 Latrodectus geometricus | reverse complement strand
TATATATATATATATATATATATATATATATACAGTGAACATTTACAAAGAATATTCTTTCACAGAGAGTTGTATAAACTTTCATGTAACTTAATAAATTTATGTTAAATTAAATAACTATCTGTTGCCACAAACCATATGTGTCAAATGGGGATAAAAATGTTGCAATATGTAATTTAAAAATGAAAGCTCTTTAATTTAACTAGAGTTGATTATTTACCTATCTTAAAGAAATTGCTATTTTATTTCAGCAAATTTTTTAGAGAATTATGAGCATTTATCTTGTAGGAGTATGCTTGTAGGTAAAAGGTATAATTATTGTAAGCAGGCAAAAAATAATAAACTGCTTATGTTGATTAAATAATACATCATCTAATATAAGTTACTAGTTTTTTAAAGTATTGTATAATCTAAAAATAAAGGAAAGTAATTTTTATCAAATTATTGGGAAACATTCCATAGATACTTTCTCAGTATCATAAGCTTGTGTTCAATATGTTTCATAAAAATTCATTATCTTTATATAATTGATTTCTTGAGGTATGTTTGAAAAGGAAAATATGCAAGCACAAAAATTTTCAAAATTATTATATTTTATTGAAATTTTCAAAATTTATTTGAATATTTAAAAATGCATTACTTACCTACCTTGTATATCTCTTTTCTTCTGTGATTCAAATCTGTTTTTCTTTCTTATAACAAATTAATTGCTTTATAATATTGTTATATACAGTAATAACAATTATTAATAAGTGTATCACAATTTATAGTTAACTTTATAATTTTTGATAAATTAATAATTTTTAAACAATTACAACATTGATAGATTGTCTTATCTTTAATTATGATAAATTGTGATATTTAATAAAATGTTGTCTGCACTATGTAAAATCAGTTCCTTATATTAGCAAGTATACCTTAATGTGGAAGTTTGTTTGATGATCCATTTATACATAGAGGTAGTTATGAGTTCATATAAAAATTCTCAGCCAAATCTAGATATCTGGATTTATAAGGAGTGTAAAAAAATTTAAGGGATCTTAAATTATTAAAGTTTTATAACTTCAGTAAAAGTATGATTTCTTAACCATGCTTAAATATTTATTTATATTTTTTTGCAAATAAAATTTAGATAAATGCTAAGGAACTATTACTTATCAAAATAGAATTTAAGTTGAAAAATAATTCTTTTACTTATAAAAAACCAATGAAATTTTAAACCTATGAATTTTTTTTTTTTTTTTTTTTTTTTTTTTTTTTTACTGGAAACTTAATGACAAGTTCAATTTTAATAATTCGTTAGAAATTGATCAATTATTAGTGACAAATTTTTAGTGTAGACAAAAATTAAAGCTCATCTATACAAGTGTAGGTACTAAAAGGACTTCATATGCATCATTGTAAATTTGAAATAAATATTTTTTCTAGGTTTACAAGCAGGGTAATGAAGAAAATGATAAAAATCCAGAATTTGCAGCTGAAGCAAAAAATTATTTCAAAAAGATGGAAAGTGGTAATTTATCTTTATTTGTTATTTAAATATTTTTAAAGGTCAAGAATAATTTTTACCCATAAAATAACTAAAGATAATATTATGAAGTTAGCATTGATATTATAACAAATGTCTATAAATTGTGAAATTCAATTTACATCTAATGATATTTTGAGTATATTTTTTTAAAAAAAAAATAAATAAATTTGCTGATTAAGGTTAAAGTACTTTTTTTTTCTTTTTTTTTTTGTAACTGTCAGTTGCTTTATTTTGTCTTTGTTTGACACATGGTTTGTTCATATTGTAATTGAAAATAGTACATTTCCAACTTAAGCACTTTATAATAGTTAATATTATTTTCTTATTCTGGGTTAAAAAATAGATGCCATACATATAATTAACTTACATATGTAATGTAGGTAAGGAATAATGTAGTAAATAGAACAATGTTCCATAAGATTTAAAGTTTACTGATTTAAGCAATGAATGCAAATATAGTTTATATTCCAGTCTCTAGATAAAATAATTTCAAAAGATAGAATAATTTATTTGAAGTAGAGGAATACATGTTGTAAGGACAACTGTCTGATTTCCATACATAGTTGTTTTTCATGTTAAATTTATATTAAATGAATAATATAAAAAATTTGTTTAAAAATTATTGCTATGTGAATTTTACTTCATAGAATATAAAAAAAAGTAAAATTTTCTTAGGTGATCCTGATGTTATAGCCTTATGGAACAAATTGAGAACTATTAGCTTAAAAGAAATGGGATCAACTTACAAAGTAATTATATTTAGAATATTTTTAAGTTTTTAATATGTCTATAGCACATGCAAAATGAATACATTTTATTTTAAAAAAAGGTAACATTAAATCTATATTGTATTTCAAGCTTATTTAATTTTACCTTCTGAATGGTAATATATATGTAAGAGTTTATTAAATTATAATAATAATTAAAGATACTGTGTTTGATTGTTTATTTTGTCCTTTAATAAAATGCTTAGTCTTTGGTTTTAAGATTGTAAAAAATTATTTTTAATGTGAAAAATGGTTTTAAATAATATTTAAATGTAAGGCATTTTTAAATTTTTAATACCAAATATTTATTCAGTTTACATTAATGTTACTTTTTTCCCATTTGTAACAAATTTCTGCTGCAGAAGTATCCTGGTTTAAAAAAATGTTTTTATTTAAAATAGCAAAGCTGAAAAAAGATAAATTTTTAATGCTTTATAATTGATAGGTTTTTCAAAATGTGTTCTTTAATACTAATAATTTTTAGTATATATTCTAAAAGTAATTTTTATTGAATAACAGAAATATTAGAAATTTGTATTAAATATTGGTAAATGTTAGTAAAACTCAGCTATAAATTTAATATAAATATATTAAAAAAACTATTAATATTTAAGAATTTTTTAGTATTGAATATAAATAATTCTTCATAAAAATATATTTTTAATTTTACTATATATTCATTAGACTAATATTAAATTATACAGAATTAAATTAACAAAAAATTTTTTATTTTAAAAATGTTTGTAATTGTAAATATTAGTATGTGAGATTCACCAAAGAAGAAGTTTTAAGTAAATTATTTTATGTTTTCAAAATTGATTGGAAGTTCTCCTTCTATTAAATATTTATATCTAAACTTTATGATTGCTCTGAAATTTTTCCTAGTTAATAATTTAATGGTTAGTAATAGAGTGAGCTGCTTTTTTAAAAGCTTCAGAATCAGTGTGTGTTATAGATCCTGGTTGAGTAAATTTTTTTTATTTTGAAATTATTGGCAATTGTAAATATTAATAGATGAGGTTCACAAAAGAAAGTTTTAAGTAAATTATTTGTGTTTATGTTTTACAAAATCATCTCATAAAAAGTGATCAGTAAATAAAATCAATCCTGAAATAAATCTTATTTAAAGTTTTTATATTTCTTGCATTTTAAGGTGTAATATCATTTTGTATTTCCTACTTAATTTTTCAACTAAAAACATACATTTGTCATATATAAAAATTTTATTTTCATATGTTATTGAAAACTTATGTTTAATTAATTTTTCATATGTTATTATAACTTTCACAGAGGCTGAATATTGATTTTGATGAAACTCATGGAGAATCAATGTATGCCAGTAAAGTTAAAGATATTCTAAGTATATTACTGACTAAAAAAATAGCTACAAATCAAAGGTAATCAATTTTTATAATAATTTACATTCAATTATGTGAAGAAAATTTAAAGATTTTAAAGTATTATATTAAACATTATATATCGAGTTTTTACATGGCATGTAAATTTCTGATCTTAAAAGAAAAATGGCTTTTATTTTAAATGAAGGTGAAAAAAAAAAGTGTTTTATTTTTAAAAAACTAAAAATGTGTCTATTAAATTTTTCTTGTTATAGTGATCTGAAAAATTAGTGTTAGTGACACTTAACAAAGCAATTCCTTTTGATTAATTTGTGAATTATTGAATCAGGATGCCAATTTCTGTATTCTTTCTTTCAAAATTCTATTACTTTTTAACTGTTGATAATTATTGTATTCTTATTTTTCATTTTAAAAACTTACTTTATTGTAATTTTATTTTGTGAATTATTCATATGAAACTAATTTTTATTATGTAATTTCTTAAAACCTTCTGACTTTATATCTTAATTCTTATTAACTAATTGCTCTTTTAAACTATCAGTGATGGCAGTATAGAAGCTACAGTGTTTGGGAAAGAGGAAAATTGTGATAAAACTATTTTGCAAAAAAGTGATGGAACTTCTCTCTATTTATCCAGGTAATTAGTCTATATTTTGTTACTTGTTTGATTTTAAATGTTTTATGGAATAGTTTCTTTAAATTAAATTGGTATATATTTTTACTAGGGATATAGCAGCTGCTATAGATCGATTTAAAAAGTATCATTTTGATACAGCCTATTATGTGGTAAGAAGCTATCATATTTATATAATCTAAATATTTAACAATTTATATCTTAAAATCTTTAACAAGAAATACATCTTAATTATTCTTTCTATCAAGCACAGGTTGATAATAGTCAAAGCAAGCATTTTGACAATTTAAAAAGTATTTTGCATTCGATGGAGTACTCTTGGGCAAGGTATATTTTTTAATGAAATATAAAATTAAATATTTGTATCTATTATTACAACAAGTTTTTATCACTATAGTATTCAGCATTTAAATAAGTTTTCAAATTTAGATCAGAAATCTTTTGAAATTTATTAGTACTTAAAATTTATGTTCTTATATGCTTTAAGTTCTTTATTATAAGTTCTTTTTATGCTTTATTAAGTCATAGAAATCTCTTTATGATTCAATAGAAATTATTTTGGGGTATTTATAATGTTATTGTGATATTAACTAAATCATTATACTCTTATTTTAACAAAATATTCAATATATATGTCATGTACATATATTGTTTTCACATTAAAAAAATTGTGCAATCGCAAATCCACATTTAACTTTAAATAAACTGAAATTCTTTTTGTTATTAATGATATATTTAGAAATTTTTAAGCAATACTGCACTATTGAGCACAGTGTTTTAAACAAAATATACTTTTAAATTTTTTATTCTAAAGCAATTGTTAAAAGTATGATTATTATTTTTACAAATTTTGATTATTGACCAAAATAATTGTCTTATGCCAAGTATTTTTTATAGCAAAATTCATCATATACCTTTTGGCCGCATCTCAAATTTTAGTTCAAGAAAAGGAAATGTTGCTTTTCTGAGTGATATATTAAATGAAGCTAAAGAGAGAACCCTTGAAAATATGAGGAATTCACCAAGTATGTATTTTCCCCCATTCACATTAAATACTTGCATGCATAAGACTAAGCCTATTACGACATAGTTTATTTAAAATTTAATATATATAGAAACATAACACAGTTCTTTTCAGCCAATACTTTCCATTTTTCAATGATCTTAAACATATTCTAAATATTTTAAAATATATATATATTCTTAGCATATTAAGTAGTAATTAAAATAAATTCTTTAAAAAAACTTACCTTATTGGGCTTCTGATGTTGAAACAAAAGTTTTAATCATTCAAAACAAGAATATAAAAATGTTTCTTATAAAAATTATTTTTTTCAAAGAAGAAAATTTTAAATATTCATGAAATATTAAACTGATCTGTTACTTATTTGTTTTATTGATTCTAAATAAAGTGGCTAAAAATTATTTCTAAATAACTCATAAAGCTAAGCTAATGAAGAGCTTAGATTTTTACATGAAAAACTCATATATTAGAAGAATTTTTGTCTAAAGATGAAAATATCGAGTTTGTAAATTTAAATTTGGGAATAATGTTTTTTTTTTTTTTAAATTAATATATAATAATTTTGGAAAATTGTGTATTTCTAATTAAAATTCTAAAAAAAGGAGAAAATTTGTAAGAAAATAATTTATGATAATTTCTTCTACTGAAAATTATTGTAAAATGTAGGTGTATAAGGTTTGAAGTATAATAAAACAAGAATAAGACTATTGTCTTATTGTTTACATTCAGCATATATTTTTTATTTCTAATAAAGGGTAAAATATACCTTAATTTGAGTCATTACAATTTGAGTAAAAAGTACCCTAATTGATTATAATGTCTTAAAAAATATTGGGTAATCATAAAAATGTTTTATAAAAACTCAGAACCTTTAATATATTGATAAATCCTTATTTAAAAAAAAAGAAAAACTTCATTAGAACATTCATTAGAACATGTTTTAGTACTAATAATTTTAATACTTAGAGGTTTTTATGCTTTTAATAAAAGAACTACATTAAATGGTGTTTATTATTTCTAAAGGAATTTTGAATAAAAATCAATATAATTTGTGAAAGCATGGAAATATTTTTTGTTGATATATTTTTCTTGGTCAGCTATAGAAAATATATAATTCTTTCTACTGTGTCATTCAATATTTCTATGTTTTATATTGTATGAATCTTTCCTAGTTTATTTTTTATAGGATTATGATGTTTTTTTTTTATTATTATTTCAAGCAACTAAAGTGACTGAGAATCTTGAAGAAGTTGCTGACATTCTTGGAATTGCGGCATTAATTATTTACGATTTTCGCATGAGAAGGAAAAAGAATTATAATTTTGATTGGGAGAAAGCATTGCAAATGAAAGGAGATTCTGGTGTCACTTTACAGTATTGTCATGCTCGTCTAAATAAGTAAGAAAAAAATTGTTAAGTAGTAACTTTTATCAAGTCCTATAGGAATTATATTAAGTTTTCTTTTTGTTTTGTATAAATTGAATAGTTAGATGCTCAATTTTTCTATATAAGTTTTAACTTGCTCTATTTTTAAATTAACATGTTCTAATATTTAAATTACATTATTTAACTATAGTTATTAAAAATTATTGTTCCAGTTGAAATAAGAACTTCATAAAGGGTATTTATTAACTAATTAAAAAAATTAATAATTATTTGAAATATATAAAATATTTCCTAAATATGGGAGTATAAATTTGTATAATAAAGAAGAAGAATTGAGGTATTCTAAAACCTATGTTACTTTGAAAGTAAAATTTTATCAAATTTTAACTAATACATTTATACTGATGGAATTTATTAATGTTTTCATTTACAATGATCGTTATTTTTTTCTGCTTTTTAGAAACAGTATCAGGTCAAATTATTGAAGCAGCCATTTAAACTTTAAACAATGCATACATATAAGAATTTTTTTTTCTGTTGACTTAACTATCCTTTTCTTTTATATATTTGATGTTGCTGATTCTAGGTATAAATTTAAAAATAGATTAACACTTTTCATATAATATCCCAAAACCCATACATAATCATCACATTTATTTTTTGATGCTTTAAACATAAAGATCATACAGAATTATTGAAACTAGGCCATGTGAAAGCCATACATGCTTTATATTGATTATCTAATACTAAGAATTATTCATTATTTTAGAATCCCTTATATCATTGCCCACTCAAACTTGAATGTTGTAAAGTAGTAATCGAAATTGGATTAATATGGGGAACAGGCTTTATATCTAGAGCCACAATATTCAAATAACAGTAATAATTGGCAGTAATATATTTATTACTATGGTATTAATGATAAATGTAGCTATATTGGAAGAATTTTAAAATTATAATGGTTTTCTATCACCACAGCAGTTTAATAATCTTTCCTATAGCAAAACATTTGAAGATTCTTTACTTAAATTGCTTAGTTTCCCTTCTAATTTCATGTTTATGTTTTAAATTTCAGTTTTGTTTAAACTTTGATTTTGCTTTCATTTAATTTCCAGATTTTATTGTTTAGTAAGAGAATAAAATTTAATAATTATTTTGAATTTAGTGTGTAGTATTTGCAATTTTAATTTTTGATAAAATTATTAATTTTTGAATATTTTATAATATATTTAAATTAAAAAAAATAGGTAAAAATTATTTCTTAGCTCTCATATTACTAAAGAATAACAAATAATTTTCAATGAGCAAAATTGATGTAAATCAGTATAAATAAAATGCATATTATAGAAGCTTTAATAAATATTTATAAAGGATTTTAATCAATAAGAATTTATTTATTAAATTTTATTAAATATTACAATAATATGACCAAAAATATTGTAAGTATGAGATAATTTTTTTATATTTAAATTGAATGATATTTATTTCAAATTCCTGACTGATTGGCAATGATGCTATTAGGTCCTGCTTATTAGCAGAAGAGGCAAAAATGATGGCATCTTGTAAAGTGGAATAACCACTGGGGGGGGGGAGAGACATTATAAATCATGGAATGATTAGGTCCTCATTATTTAAAAGAACATGTGACTAATATGATTGTATTTCATTTGCATATTTATTTACATTATAATGGATGCATGTAAATTATAATCCTGTAATAAATAAAAAGTATGCATTGTTACGTAAATGTTTTTAGAAGTAATTACACTTGTTCATTAATGATAAATGACTGATAATTTAATAAATGAAAAATAATTTAACAAGAATACCTTTATACTGTTTTATTGAGTTTTGTAATGGGAACATGGAGTTTTACACAAATTCAATTAGGTTATCAAATTTGTATAGAAATAAAAGAATAATGTAAATGTGAATTATCTATTAAAAGTTTCTAATTTATAATCAAACATATAGATATGTATTTTAAAATTGTCATTTAAATATATTGAAAATGTTTTGATTTTTAATGTTAACATTAAATTTTAATGCATTTTTTCTTAGCATAAGAAAAAACTGTGGGGTTAATTTAGTTTTGGATTGTGAACTTGCAAGTCTTGTAGAACCTGAAGCTATTTCATTAATAGCTCATCTTGCCAGGTTTGATTATTTTTATTAATTTATCTGCTTAAACGTGTCTTGTCAGTTTGTTTATTATAAATTTATAATATATTGATTTAAATTCATTTAAATTTTATTTCATGTAATTTTTATGAAACTGAAATTTATAATGTAATGTTAAAATCAGAAATTTACATTAATAGATTATAATGATCTATTTAAACTTCATAGATTTGATGAAATAATTTATCAGTCATATACAGAATTGGAGCCATCTATACTAGTGCATTATCTTTTTAATTTAAGGTAACATTTTTTTTATATTTAATTTTTATTAGATAAAACTACTGCTTTTTAAAAAAAAAAAAGTTGAAATAATTTATTTAATACATCTATATGTCTTGCCTGAAAAATATATGTATGGTATAAGGAACTTATTTAGTTAAATCAAATAATTTTATATTATTTTTAATTTTCCCTATAAAATTTTAAAACAGTTTTTTAAAAAAAAATGACATGGATAGTTGAAAATAATTTCATGTAGGAAATATAAAACAGACAGGAAAACCTCATATGAAACAAGGATTGTAATTGCAAGTTATTTTTTAATTGCTGGGTTTCAATTTCTAAAAATCAAATTTCAATTATAAGTTTAACAATTAGCTTTTTAGCCTTCAATTCAACAGTTAGTGAGTTCAATTCCCATCTTAGGCATGGATGGTTCACAATCCACTTTAAATTAGGTCTCGTTCTAATCATTCTTCATCTGCAAAAAATGACAGTTGAACAACAAACAAACCAAAAAAGATGATGGGTCTTGCTTGTAAATAATAATTGGCTGGCAAAATATTTAATATACATTTTTTGCTTTTTTAAATTATAAAAAGTTTACTTAATAGTAAAATAGTTATCCAGATGTCAGTCTGAAGTAAATACCTTTATATTAAATCAAAAAAAGTTTTTTAAGGTGTTTGATTAATATTTGTTTAGAAATCACTTTTCAAATCTATATATATATTAAATTTTGCTCAAGCACTTGTAATAACATAAAAATTTTCATGTAGTATATAGTTTTTTTTTTTAAATCTAATACAGTATTATGTAAAAAAAATATCATTTAAAATATTTTGATTTTCGTTAAATTAAAATCAGCTTCTCATTTATTAAATCAGGTGTGCTATTTTAAAAAATCTTTTTATTGAATGAAAAATTTTTTGAACATTCTTTTATATTGTTATAATTAATTTGTAATTTTTTCTGCCAAACAGCAAATTACCTTAAAAAAATATTTAAGTTTATGAATTGAAATGTGATTTTGTATTATAATACGCATTAATGATTATTTCAAAAATATATTCATTTTTTAATCTAGAAATGAAGTTGGACGAGCAATCAAAATTCTTACTGTTAAAGGTTCAAATCCATATGTAGCAAGGGTATGTATTTTAAACATTTATTTATGAGAATTTTATCACAGTATAGAATTTTGTTACATGTAATTTTAAAATGCTTGTGTTTATTTTGAAAGACATGTAAAAGTTAATGTGCATAAACTTTAAATTTGCTTTGTGAAATTTGAAATACAAAATTGGGAACAATCATGTTACATTATATATAATCTAACATATTTTTGATTTTTGTGCAAAAATATCAAAATATAGTTATACGTAAATTTCTTTAGGTATAATATTTATATTATTTTAAATTCATTATTTGTTCTCTCCTTTTGCATGGATGCTTGTAATGGTTTAGGGTCCACTTTAAACCATAGATCCTGGTCTAATTAGCCCTCTTGTGCAAAAAATGGTGGTTGAGCAATAAAAATCTATAAGATTTATAATATTTATGTTGATAAAATAAATGCTAATTCTACTATTCCAATAATATAAATTCAATGCTTGAAAACATCTTTTATTATATGTTCATATCTAAAATAATCTTTATTGCATAAATTAATATATTTCTCAAAAACTGGATAATTTTATGAATTTTTCGGATGACATAATTTATGAATGATGATAACATTATGATATCTAAATGTAGAAGAAAAGGTTAGATACATAACATATGATGTATAATTGTCACATGAAAGTATAAAAATGATTATTTTTCATTTTTATACTTTTATGTGACAATTATATATATTCTGAAACTAATAAGTGTTCAGTAAAAGGTGATGTTCTTTAATTTCAATATGAAACATGATCATCCTGATTTATATAAACACAGTACAATATTTTCATACCTAGCAATAATATTACTAACCAATTGGCAGAATTACATTTCAATTTTTGAGCATATAGTTATGACTTAAGGAAAAGGGTAATGGTAGCATTGGATGAAGGAGAAACTGTTGCCAAGAGATTTAAGATCGAAAAAACAACTTTATAACCATCTACAAAACATAAATTTTTAAGAAGAATACATCAGTGTGTAGTTGCTCTTCCAAAGTGATTCCATGAATTTTCTAAGTTAACAGAAGATCCATTGACTCCAACAGGCTCAACATCTTCCCTTTCTAGGTATTCATCAATGTTTGTTTGATGTGGAGAAGTATTATCATTCAATAATAAAATATCAGACTTATATGCTCCTCTGAAATGTTATACCCCAGACTATATTACTTCATTTTGATATTTCTGTCTGATATTGAAAACATGTGAGGCGTATGTTGATTAACATTTCTTCCTCTAATATCATTGACACTACTGAAACAGTCATATTCTTAAAGTTCAATAAATAATTTTGTTTTCCAAACAGCCTCTGGATGTAAACATGTTAGAATTCCTTTTAATACTAAACCTCAAATTATTAGTAAAGAGAACATGGGACTATTTGTGCTCACTAAAACTTTGATGTCCTTTGCCCCAATTAAAGGACCTCTCTTTTATTTTGGGAAAGCTGTGAAACATACTCCTGACTTTCTAAATACCTTTTTCATAAATCCTTCTCTGTACTTAGCAGCCGTTCCAGGAATAGCTGCAAGCTCTGAATTTCACTTTTGTGTCAAATAGGGAGTTACTGTCAGATGTTAATGTTCAAAAGTAGTTATATTTATGCAAAAAAAACTAGTTTTACTGCTTTGCCATCATTTGAAATTGTTTCCTGGCATAGAGACTCTTGAAATATTTAGACACCTCTTTGCTTCTTCCATTGGCTGCCTTGCTTCAAAACAGCCAATGTTTACAGATATTTCAAAGTCATAGCAAATTGCTTTGAGTTTTTACACATTAAAGTTAAGTATGTGCTTGATGAATAGGCTCATACACTTTGCTGAAAGTGTTTATTTCAATATATGACATAAGCCTGAATTTAGTCATTAGAAAATATGTTTGTACTTTGCTTGAATTGCTGTTACTTTTCATGCATTCCCTGTAAGTATAGATAAAATTGTTCAAATATTTTGTGTGTGTGTGTGTGTGTGTGTGTGTGTGTGTGTGTGTGTGTGTGT
>JAPDSC010063737.1:16769-46232 GCA_026290005.1 Latrodectus geometricus | reverse complement strand
TGTGTGTGTGTGTGTGTGTGTGTGTGTGTGTGTGTGTGTGTGTGTGTTAGGTAAAGTTAAATTAAGGCATGAATTTGTATCTGAATCTGATATTTAAGATCTCGACTACTTATTAATGTTTTTTAATAAATATTCATTAATTTGTTACTTATCAATGGATCATTGATGAATTATACTTATTTTCATATTTCAGGCAAGATTGTTGTTATTTCATTCAAGTTATTTAGTTTTACATAAAAGTTTAGAATTACTTGGAATCACCCCTTTAGATGAAATGTAATGAATCATTCATATGTGTTATTTAATTTTTATATTACATATGTAATATGTATATATATATATATATAATGTAAGTTTAATAAACTTTTTTTATGAAAATAACTTGTTTTTTATATGAGCAAATTTTAAGAATAAAAGATTAAGTATATATTATAAGTATTTATTATGTATACCAGGATTTTACAAATACTGTTTTCCAAGCTACAATGGCAACTCAAAATTTTTCCCTAGTTTTTAAAAAATAAAGTTAAATAAATGTGCTCCATTTTCTGCAAAAATTATATTTCGCACAATTTCAATGAAAGTATGTAACAAGAAAGAGAAGATAGTGAGTCAACATGTAAGGGACTAAATTCTCTTTTTGCTTAAAGTAGAGAAATCATCTAGTTGAAAGGGAAACTAAATACTGGTATTTATTGTTTATGTTCATATTGACGAGAAAAGTGTAGAAATCATTCTTTATAAAATTCCTCTCCTTTTAAATGTTTTTGCTGATAAGATAGATAAAAAAGGTTGAGATTTTAATTGAAATAAAAATTTTTACACTTCATGTTGACAGTTTGAGATAATTTCTATCCCAGTGGTAAAAATCATTAACATATGCATCTTCTGGTCTCATATTTATCTGATATTTGATCATTTATCTTTCCAGTTTGTTAGCACTCACATACTCATGAATTTTTATTTGATTAAAACTTGATATTGAAATTTTAGTTTTGAACAGTTATTTATTTGTGGAGTTTTATGCTAGTGCAATTGGGAGATTGAGAATTTCACATATACAGTTGAAATGAAGAATAAATACATATTGAATAAAGAATACATTAGTTGGCCATCACTATCCAAAGTTGCTTGTTGTAAAAGTTTTTATTACCATGTTATAATTGATAAACTTTCATCATTATGAAAGAGTTTTGATAATTTTATGTATTAATCATTTTCAATATTAGTGTTATAAAAAATCATTTTATGAATTCTTAGAATGAATAATTGAAAATCTTAACTTCTTTTGCCAAGTTTTCATATTTAATAAAAATATTCACATTTATCAGAAGCTGCATTTCGAGCAATTAATTCACCCAGCTGCTCTTGAAATGTAACCATCAATTATTATTAAATCCCCTTAGCTGGTTTGATAGTAATAAGATAATGCATTAATGCTTCTCCAATAGATTCTAGCCCACTGTGAAATCCAAGGAAATGAGGCAGCTAAATTTTTTTAGGGGGAAAAATTGCTTGTCCGCCAGAAAATTAATTCCAGACTTCTTTTTAATGTCAAATGCTTAATAAAGATTATTTTCAGGGACTCTTACCGTAAAAAAGTCAAAAATTGCAATTTTAATAAATCCTGTCTTAAACATATTCTCAATATATCTCTGGGATCTTGGATGTAATCTTTTTTCATTTTTCACCTGTTGTCTGGCCATGATTGGCTGCATAAACATATCTATCTCCCATCAATGTGGTTCCTGATCCTTTTTATACCTTGTGTGATCTCCGTAAAGTAATGGGCTTGTCTCACTTGTTTAGGTGTCCTGCTCTCACTCAAACATCAATCAGAGAATGTCTTTATATTACTCGCTGTCATTTATACATTTATTATCTTTTAAATGTCCAATTATTTTAATGTCCATTAGAAATAAATAATATTCTTGCTTGCTTCACTTTTTAAATCTTTATCTTTATTATACTTCCTATTTTATACTTCTTATAAGAAATCATAAGAAGTTAAGTTTAAAATATATGTATTGAAAAGTATATACATTCAAATAGTTTTCAAAAATTTTTTTAAGTAAAGAACTGTTTCTGTATACTTCAAGATAATTTAATTGCTTAAAACGTTTTAAAACTTGTTTTCATCTGGAGCTTTGCTGTGGTGCAGTCCATCCTCCAAAAGCTTTCTCAAGTTCACAAGCTACTGCTAAGTTTAAAGCATCATTTTTCTTACCTGCTATCACTTGTATGCCAAGAGGTAAGCCTTGTTTATTTAATCCCAAAGGACAGTGCGTTGCTGGTAGCCCTAATAAATTCCAGAGCCCTACATAGCTTAAGTTTGTTGATATTAGTTGTGTTTCTATGTGATGTAGAGCTGTATATGGTAATGTAGGACACAAAAATACTGTTTGTGCATCCAACAGTTCATCAAATTCTTCTTGCAATTGTTCTAATAGTGCTCTGTACTTTGGTACACTGGATTTTCTATACCACAAAGGAAATTTTAGAAGGTTCAGCATAAATGGAACAACAATAGTATATTTGGACATGCCAAGAAAAAATTTGATGAATTCCACAATTGGTTTAACATCATTTGGTATCTTTAGTGACTTTTTAAGGTCATTTAGATCACCGGAATTTGCAATTAAATTATGTGTAAATATAGCCTCACTTTCTTTTAGCAGAGGTATTTCCACTTTTTCTGCCTTTATTCCATATGTTTTTGCAAAGTAACACAGCACCTGAAAATAGACATTTTGAAAGAAATGCTCAAATAATACAGTTTTATTTTTTTTTAAGTAACTATCATAATATTTTGTGTTAATAAAATGTTACACAGATATTATTTCAGGAATTTCTAAGTAAGTAAATTATGTTTCTATCTGTGTAAATTATGATCTAAATTATATTTTCTATAAAAACGTCTACATCTTGGCCTCTATATAATATGTGAATAACTGTATACTAACGTTTATATTGGAGGTTTTTTTTTTTTTTTTTTTTTGTTATATGTGAATATTTGTATGCATATATGTATATTGAATTTTAGAGTCTCAGATCACTTATATTTTTCGATCGATCGTCCTGAATATTTATATTCGAAAAATGGCTCAGAATGAATATACTCATATCTTATTTTATTATATTTAATGGAATCATTTTGATTCATATGATTTATCAAGTCATTACAAAATTATTTGGAGAAAATATTTTTATCATCAAAAGTAATATTACGTGACAAAATGTAATGAATTTTGAAATATTTTTTATTTTTTAAAATTGATCTTCTTTGCTTGCAAAATTAAAGAAAAATCTGGAATAAGAGACATTAGCTAGTTTTGTGTATCATTTGCACCATGTCACAAATAAAAAATATGTAAAGCAATAATAATTTTTAAATGTGAGCTTTCTGACAGTTATATAAAAAGTATGTATATTGTAACATGTTAAAAGTGATAGAGCATGAAGTTAAGAAGTTTAAAAATTGCACTTATATTAAAGTAGAGCAAATATATGAATCACCCTGATAATTATGGGATTTACTGATTAATCTCTGAATTTTTATGACCATCTGATATTTTTAGACTAATGGGCTAAACTGTCTAAACCAATGACTACATAATCAGCAGTGCATTTTTTTTCAATAAGTTTACAGACTGTACTTCTTTAAAACTTGGGTGCTTGCAAACTTAATTCAATGAATCATAAATCACACTGCACATTAACCAGCACATGAAAACATGCAATATTTTACTGTCAATAATATTCTTATTTGAATAAGTATGATGTTATAAATGCCAAACATTTGCTGCATTTTCTAGGCTAAACTATAAAAATGAAAGAACAAAGTTTGAAAAATAACAGTGTTATTAGTTAGTATCAGTATTATATAAACAAATATTAAGTGAATTGCAACTACTATAATTCAAGTTTTAAATTTAAATATGACTTTAAATATCAATTGTTCTTAAAAATGCTTATTAATTTGTTCAGTAAATCAAATACTTTTTAGTTTTTTAAATATTTTAATGTCTGGCTTGTTATACTTTTTTTTTGGGGGGGGGGGCAATAAAATTTTTACATTAAAATTTCCTCGTGTTAGTGTTTTGATTCTAATGCTACACAAAATGATACTTAATTTAGTATATATTTGTTAGTGATCTCTAAACACATTTAATAGTGGCTACATAATTTGTAAATATTAAAATTTATTAGAGCTAATATATATATATATATATTACTCATTTATGTAAATTCTGTTTTTCTTAATGTTTCAATGTTTGCTTTGACAAACTATTTACATTGTATTTTATGCTTGTTTTAAATATATATTTTGTTCCTTATAAATAACTATACCACCGTATTTACAGTTCTTTTGTGTAAATTTAGATTACAAGTAACAATTTTTTAACTATAGTGCTTTTACGCTTTCAAAAGATTTGTCCAATCAATATCAAAAGATTGGGACACTATGCTGACTGATATTTAAGTGTCATTTTGTAAATTAAATTTTATTTTTATATATTTTCATCTACTTAACTGTAAAAGTTTTTATTATATATTTCACTGTAACTCTAGTTTACTTTAATTGTGTAATAAAAATATCAACATGCTGTTCGACACTCACTGTCTTGTATATATCCTGTCATCGCAGTATAAAATTTGATTGGAATAAATAATGTGATAGAAAATGTGTTAGTTACATATACCACAATAGTAGCAGATTAGTTTCTCTTTCAAAGATTAATTTCTTTTATGCTTTCAAAAGGCTGATTTTCGTAAATACAGTAAACTTCAAAATGTAGCTATCACAAATCTGTTGTCTGTTATATTTCAAAAGTACGCAAATCACTTACCTTTATGAAAGCTTTTCTCAATTCATCCTCCAAAACGGGTGAAAAAGAAGAACATAAAGACATTGTATAATATATTTTCATGTTTTTGAAATTTACCTATACGGGAAAAAAACAACAATATAATTTTTATGAAGATATAAATTCTATGAGTTATTATCCGACTACAATTTCACACAAGCAAAAGAAGATTTGTAAGGAATTACACATTGACATCATGTGAAATTGACATCTCCTCGAATACAGTTAGGCATTTAATCTACAAAATGCTGCATTTATATTAAATCTCAATTTTTCTCTCTCGCCGATAATTTGGTTAAGTGAATTAATATATATCAGTTAAAGTGTTTTACCCCTGTTTCAAAAAATTTATGTAAATATTTGATAATTTACGTTATTTGTTGCTGTCATGTTCTGTTTATGCTTTATATTTTTCAGTTATTTAGAGATGTGCATTTTTTAATGTGTCCTTATAAGCAAGGCCTCGGTTGAAATACCTGATATAGCTTATTCATTGTATGCACTTCCCTTTGCAATTTTTATTCCAGGATCTTTAGCCTACTAATTGACCCTACAGCCTAAGATAGGCCTTCTACCCCCCAATCTCTTTCCTGACGGCTCTGTCTTCAGTCTTCTTCCAGTTGGTTATCTTCAAGCATTTTAGGTATTCGGCATATCATTTAGTCTTTTTCTCTTAAGTCTTTCCCTTGGTCTGTTGCACATTGGCTTCCAGTATAAGAATTTTGCCACACGATTATCAGTTTGTCTCACAATGTGGCCGAGCCAAGATAAAGGTTGTGCCTTAATAAATTTCACTATGTATTTATCTTTAATGAGTACTGTTTCCCTATGTGTTTCTACTCTCCATAAATTACTATTTACCGGAATTAGTCTATATATCTTTCTTACAATATTTTAGGTTTAAATATTCTTATTAATATCTTTTAATGTCAGGGTCACATGTCACCACAGGCCGGATAATTATTTTGCATATCTTTAATGAGACTTAGTTGTGTTTTCTAGTGATTGTTTCTACTATTTTTCTACACAATAAAGTATTTTTTACTGATTTCTGTAATAGATCGAATCTGGAGTGATACTATGGTCTAACAATAAAACTTCGCCTTCTGAATGGATTCGATCTCAGCCAGTCATGAATTATAAAGAGCATCATTTCTCCATGCATATTCTGTCGGAGTGGTTGTTTGAAACGTTTTCGAATCTCCTTGCTTTCGACCAATGAAAAGTCTTCCTGAAGGACAACACACGAGTAATTTTCAAATGCTTTTCAATGACCTTCCTCTGTTTGGCTATCCATTCCCTGGTTTACTGCTTTGTGTTCTTCGTTGTAAATATGTCAAATTATTTGGCCATCGAATTTATTATAAACAAATTTTACTTTTTTTTTCTAGCATTTCATTGTATAAGAATTCTTTTCAGTATTTCATATATGGAAATAGATAATATTTTCCTTACCATCTTACTTTTAAAAACATCTCTTTTATCCATTGTTAATATTTTCATTGTAGTCATTAGATCTTCTGCATACCTACACATTGGCCCGATTGTGCTGATATTAGCTAGTGTAGCATATTGCCCGTGTGGAGAAATTAAACCTGTAATAGTTAATAAGATATATATATAATTATATAATTTATACTTATTTACTATTATATATATATATATATATATATATATATATATATATATATATATATATATAAGAGAAAATTTATTGTATTACTAATATTTCTATCTTCTAATTTTTCCAAATTTCTGGAAACTATTAAATTGTGGAATATGCTACAAATTATTTGATGAAAGAATTTACTCTTATGTTGAATAAGCAGTCAAAACAATCTATTACACTTTTTGGAATATTGTCACTGAAATTTGTTGCCAATACCATCAAATCAAAACTATATAAGAATTTATATTTGGAAAAGTATTGAATGAAAAAAATCCATTCTATTGATTAATTTTTAAGAAAAACTTAATTTAATAAACTCGCGAATTTCTTTTAGAATCACTGAAAGCTTTATTTAAACATGAAAATGGAATTTTGTTCAAGTATACAATCGAATTAAGCGATAAAAGGTTTTTACATTTGTTCTAAGTTAGGATTTAAGTTTCTTAAGTCATCAGTGTTATTAAGGGATTAGGGTTTCATTTTCTCATCAAGAATATCCTTGCTCAAACTTCAGTAGAATGGCATGACGTTTGATCAATTTGCATTATGTTGAAGGTTAAAAACTATTTCTTACTGTTCTATAAAAATTTCGCCTCAAAAGTAGCGTTACTACTATGTAATGTAATGTCGATACAAAAATTTCAAGATATTAAATATTTCTATAAAATTAAGGAAATCTATCCAGAAAAGTTTAAATTATTTAAAGTTGATATTAATGATTTTTCCATCTTCTATAAAATATATGAAATTATGTAGTATTACACTTGTTACCAAAAATTAAGGTAAAATAGCTATAACTCTCCTAAATATAAGCCAATCTTAATAAAATTTGAATATGTCGGTTAGTAAAAGGAGCTGACAATATGATGTTATGCAAAATAGTGGCGTTGCTGTCAGAATACTTCATTTGCGAGGAGCATGGATGTCTCAGAGCATAGCTGCAATTGTCACTGCATGTCTGAGATTAGAAATTTGGTATAATGAAATTGCAAGAATAGCCTCCAGGCAACATTTGATCGAATATTCCGATGGTGAGCTATTGAGGGACTAGAGGCATGTCACACAAAGTTATGTCAACTCGACGCGTGGTTAAGGGTTGTTCTCTTTACGGAGGAGTCCACATTTAGCCTCGAAAGTGATAGTAGGCGTATTTCATTTGGGTAGAACATGAAACTCGTTTTCGTCCATCAAACATCCGTGGAAGAGATGCATGCGGATCAGGCAGCGTCTGTGTTTGATGTGGTATCTCTTTGGGTGGACGCACAGACCGCTATGTCTTTTCCCTTGAAAATGTTAATACTCATACCTATAGAATGTTTATATGCCCCCTTTTTCCGGAACAAAAGGTGATGCTTTCGTGCTACAGGGTGATAATCCGAGACTACGATTCGCATCGTGAATGCTTATCTTGAGCAGGAAACAATTGTGCGCATGCTGTGGCCAGCTTGTTCACCGAACCTTAACCCAATTGATCATGTTTGGAATGCTCTAAGACAACGTGTAACTGCTCTCAATTCCCCTTCTAATACCTTAGCCATTCTTTCAACTGCTTTGGAAGAACAATGCCTTGCACTTCTTACACAATTAATAGACCACATATGTGAGAGCATCATACATCTCTGCATGCGCAGTATTGTTTCTCGTGGAGGGAGGATCATATTAAAGGTACTTTTCCTTTATCAAACTTACACCTCTCATTTGTTCATTGTATACATACGTTATATATATGCATAGCTAATCAAATAAAATAGCTGTGAAATATTATTTGAAAATTAAAAGAAAGTTATTACTTTTAAAATATTAATATTGTTTTTTTTTTCCCCTCCTCCTCCTTGAATATTTAGCCCTTGATATTTCAACAATATTGGTTTTCTATTATAATGGAGCTCGTAATGGCATTTCGATGTGACAAAATTAATAGTTTTGCAGAACTCCCTTAAATTAACATTAGCAATAATGTCAGTGTCGCAATGTTTTACTCATACAAGCTCAAATTGAACTCTGCACTCGTATGATTTTAAGTCTGCACCAATAGTCATATATTGAAATATGTAGGAGTAATTGTTGTTAATTGGGTTCTCTCCAATGCTATTGGTGTTTAGAGTATTCATTAATAACAATGATATTTATAAGAAAAAGAAAGCAAATAACCATTTCACAGGTAACGCATGGTTATTTAAACGTGAAATAGAATAATAAAACTGTTACTGATTTCCATTAATATTTGAATTGGAAATTCAGCTCAAAGGAAAAATGAAACGCATCACTTAATATGACCAGCTGTCGATTACCTCTCCTTAATTTTGAGTACCTCCAAGTATTATTGTAAGTAGTGGTTATATTATCATATCAAATATAATTATCGTAATGATATATAAACATGTTTTTCAGAATTCCCATGTTGTGATGGGCTGTTTATACCATGACATCATCACAAGGGCTTAGAATGATTCATTGAATCATGTTTCCTTTCAAAAAATAAACTCTCTAATTAATTTCAGAATTTAAACTGAAGTATAGAAAGAACCTGGACGCGTATATAACTGAATTGTTTCACGACTCTTATGTTACTACAAAATTTAATGCCTACAAAGAATGACAATAAGATCTCAAAAGTAGGGATTGGTTTGAAAAAAATATTTTACTTATAATAAAGTACTGGTGGTTATCAAAAATAATGGAAACATCTTAGGTTTATATATAAGGAATCTTTTATTAATGTAGTAGAGGACCGCTTTTGGAACATGTAATACAACTTGAATTCGAGAAGGAATCGATTAAGGCAATTAATGAATAATGTTTAGAGAAACATTGTACCATTCATGGAAATATTGTGAAAATTCTGGGTGAAATGCCAGTGAAGGGCATCGATACCGTATTAAACGGTTTATAATAGACCATCGATCATCTAGATGTCGGATGATTGCAGTACATGTTTAATTTCATTAACGATTTCATCAGAACAGGATTGGTCCCGGTCTATCATTATACTGGAAAACTCCCTTTTCAGAAAACAAAGTTTGCATACTACAATAAGCTGGTCAGCTAAATTTTCTCTATACTTCCCATGATCCTTCCTTCCAGGGTCATGATTGGTCCAGCAGGTAACTACGACATGGCTGCCCATATTATGATAGATCCTCCTCCATACTTGACAGTTGGGAGGAAATGATAAATCTTTCTTTTGTGTAAGTGTACTTCAAGCGAGCACATATCTTGTTATTGTAGGGAAAAGTGTATTCTTCAGAACATATTTTCTTCCACTTATCTGTCGGTGTCACACTCACAAAACTACGATCAAGTTTTGCGAGTGTGATACCGTTGTTGACTGCTTTGGTATTAATATTTGTGACAAGTGACTTATTTATAATTGCCCTGCCATGACTTCCCTGGTATGATCATTAACACTGGAGAATACAGGTGCTGATTGAGTTCTGTGGCCACTTTCGCTGCAATTGTCAGTCTTATATACATTACAATTTGCTTCAATACTCGTGATCTCTTTTACTGAGTTTCTCTTACCTTCCACCATTTTGTTTCGCTGAGCTCATATTGCCGCGCTATCCTTATGCTGTCATGACTTTAGACACCTTACTTCTAGAAACTCTTTAAAGTTGGAATGTTTTGGTCACAGTTCCTTCACCTAGAGGGGCTCCTACAATTTGCTCTCTTTGAAAATCCGAGACCTACAGAACTTTAATAAAGCTATCACATACTACTTGCAGGCATATATTCTTATTCATGTAGCTATAATAATAATAATATTGTAATATTACTATAGTAATAACGTGTATCTAAAATAATATTTAAATCCTCACAAAGTCCACGGTAATCTAGTTGGTTAGGGCGTCTGTCTTGCAATCGCTAGGTTATGGGTTCGATTCTCGGCCTATTAAAGATCATCGTATTAACTAAGAGCCATTGGCGCACGAAAAATATGATGTGGTCGCAATATCTACCATGTTCCCATTCCAAATTAATACCTCTTGGGGTGTTAGGAGTCAGGCCTTGGGTCTTCTCTAGATTTCTATCTCTAAATTGGAAGACCCAGATTGTGCTACCATCTATGAGCTAATCCATGCAAGTTGTACTTCCAGCCTCGTGAGGTGGGGACTTTTCAAAAACGGAAGATGCTCATTCTGGCTTCATTCGCCCAGTACTAGCCGGGCGAGCTTGCCTTCGTCAATTGTTGTAAGTAACAACAAATGCACATTCAAAAATGTCACTTATTCACAAGTGTTTGCATTATTTTCATAACCACCTGCATGCGTTAACGTGATACATAGCTTGAAGCTAATCCGATTCTACTTTGATATGGAACCAGTGAGATTGAGAATAGTTTCTTTATCAGTTAACTTTCTTAAGCATTTGCTTTCTATGCATAATTTGTTATTGAAATGCCAACTGAAGTATGTTTAGAAGTACTTCACTTTCATATTTAAAAATATTATAAGAGGTTCAAGTTAAACAAAATGACAATCAACTGTTTTATACTATAATCATTCTTAATATTGTAAACTCTAATCCAAAAAAGTTCTTAATAATGATAAACATAAATCTTATGATACAAATTTTTAATGTATTCTGAACTTTACAAAATAAAATCTGCATTTTAAATTATTTTTTCACTATATTCATTTTTATAATTAAGATTTAGAGTTATAGATTATGATGCACTTTGCTAATTTGCATAATTATTTGTAAGAATTTTGAAAGGATACTTAATTTATTTATTGAAAATATTGATACTAGAATAGTTTAAAATATTTTATTGTTTCAATTAAATGTTTAGGAATTCATTGAAAAAAAATAGAGTGGTTTGATTTATTTTTCTTACAAAAATACATTGCTATTTGTATTTTAAGTATTTTTTCAATAACTTGTTATTAAAGCATATAGCACACTTTTTCAGTATAAATAAATTAAAGCGTAATAACTTCACATGTGAGAAAAGCAATTTTGCACTAATAAATAATATAGTGCTTTTTAAAAAAATACATTTGAGAAAAATCTTTTTTTATTACAAAATATAAATTTATGTATTTGTAACGAAAGAAATGTGAATGTAATTTTATTTGTATTGCACTACCTAATAGTTTTATCTTTCTCGGTACAAAACAAATTTATTTATTTTCATTCATAGACGTATTATTTTCCAATACTTTTATGTAAGTTACTTCACATCACTTCATCTATATGAACTAAAATAATTCACCATCAAAACATGATTCGTTGAGTTTGTTCCCTCAAAATTCAAGATTAAATTTCTGTTCATCAAACCCCCCCCCCCAGGAAATTTTACATCTCAATGTAGAACTATATATTTCCGATTCGGATGAGAGGTTGAAAACAATTTAGTATTAAAATTAAATTGCTCAGTACTTGAATCTGGATCAACAAAGTATATGGAACATTTTCGCTAATATCATCATTGAAGTATAGTGTAAATACTTGGCCCCATACTTAGTTTTTTTATTCAATTGAGAATCATTCTATGGTGAAATAGTCATGTTTGAGTATTAAAACAAAGATATTTCTTTTTTCAATCCTATCACTTAATATTGTTTTCACTATTTTTCTGTAGCTTGAAAAAGTTTTATTCTCGGTATTTTTGCTGGAGCTCCATTATTTTCGTTATTTCCATAATTTTATGACCAATTTTGCTATTTCGAAATTAATTTCTCTTCGTATCACTGGTAATATTCGTATCGCGTATCACTCAAAATATCACTCATCTCTTCGTATCATTAAAAATAAAGTAAGAATTTATTTCGACACCGAAAGCCTGTAGCTACTAAGCCGCTTTTCAAACGAATTCAAAATGCAAATATATAACATTAAAAACTATTTTAACGCATTTGAAAATCTTTCTCTGTATTTTAAGTAGTGGAGAAGAAAAAAGCGTTTATTCACTTATCGTGCAATTTTACCTGGTGTAGGCGTGTGACCAAATACTCCACAGAAATGTCCAGGCATTCTTATACTTCCAGCTGTGTCATTAGCTATTCCAATGATGGAAGCTCCTGATCCAAGCAAAGCTCCCTCTCCTCCTGTTTTATGAATAGCACAAAGTAAAGTCTTAGTTATTTTAAAATGTGAGGATTTGTTGTAGTTACATATAAAATAGCAATAAAATTATACAAACCACTACTTCCACAAGCACTTCTGCTAGTATCATACGGATTGTTAGTTCTTCCGTATAATTTATTCACGGTTTCTGTGAATAATCCTTTTTCTGGTGCATTGGTCGTTACCAAGAGTATTGCTCCAGCTTTTTTCATAAGTGTGATGGCATTAGCATCCTCTACAGCAATTACATCTACTGCATCAAGGCTGGCTCCCGTAAATGGTAGACCTACTCATAAAATGTATGAAGATTAGTATGAGTTATGATCAGAGAAGATGCCTTTTAGAAAGGGAGAAATGAATTTTTAAACCAGATGCCATAAAAGCACCAATGTAGAAAATATGTGCACAAGTTGAACTTCAGAATATAAAGTTGGTTGGTTGGTTGCCCTTAGAGAGTCGAATATTCAGATTGTAAGCTTTATTACTTTTAAATTTTTTAACAATTACAACTCAATACATAAAAATATGATTTAAAAAATGAGCCTATCAGATTTTTCAGTGCACATTTAGAGCTAGAAAATATGCACATTATTATGAACATTATTTTTTATTAATGTTCATAATAATGTGCATATTATGAACATTAATAAAAATTATTTATGAACATTATTTTTTATTAATGTTATAAAACATTATATTAACAGAAAATGTTTTGCACGTTTACCAAATATCATTTAATATTACCAAATATGAAAACATAATTGAATAAAAAGAAAAAACCATATATTAAAAAAGTCTTTTCTAAAATTCATTTACTTTAATTTCATTATCATCCAATTTAATAAGCTAACTTTACTTACATTGGTCACACATTTAGGAAGATTTTCTTAACCTTATTACATAAATCAAATTGCCTTTCATATTTATGGGAAATTCTCGTTAATATTTCTTTTCTTTTATTTAATAAGACAGTCAGAGGTAATGTAGAAAATTAAATCAAGAAAATCAGTAAAATGCCTCGATGAAATCTTGAATAACATGTATAATCGATAAACGACTTGATAAAATCTCTTTAAATAACATGTATGATTGAGCTACATTTGCTCCTATTTTGAACATAATTTCAAACTTTAACTATCAAGTCTTTCTCTCTTAATAAACAATGTAAAAAATAAAATAAGTTTCATATATTTTTCTTGATTTTTTCATTTCTCTAGTTTTCATCAATATTTTAACATGTAAGAGTGTTGAAAAACTTTGGAACATTTTTGTAAAGTTCTAGGGGTAGGAGAAAATTGAAAATGTTTTTAAAAACATAAAAATTATGAAAAAATTGATTTTAAAATATTGTCTTTCGATCTTAAAACCCATAGTCTTCAAATAATTTCTTTAATAATTAGTTGTATTGAAGAAATTATTACAACGGAGAGTCTTTCTTCATTTATCTAATAAGATTTAAACTAAAATTTTAAAATAATAAATCTAATTATTTTAACAATGAGATTATAATATTAAAATGTCTGGAAGGCAAATGTTTAATACCATGCCTGTTACGACCAATGCAATAAAACATTTAAAAATTCTAAATGCATTTAAATGTTTACAAAAATTAAATGCAACAAATTTTAGCAAGAATAATGCAATTATTTACATTAGGCAAGACACTGAAATTTTCCAGTTTTTCTCTTATGATTTATAAACTTATGAATGACTCATGAATGATTACTTATGAGTGATTTATTGTATTAGAAAAGTTCAGCTCTAAAAGACATTAAACAATAGATTCCACAACAGTTTTATTTTGTCTGTATATTTTCTGTTCTGAAATAATCTTCTGTCGTTAAAATTTACTACTTCAGTCCTGTAATCTTAAATAAGATTTTTGCATGATTTAAACCATGTTACATTTTTAAGCATGCAAATTTTTTGAAAATGAAAAACACTCACCTTTTACTTGAATGACGAGTTTCACACTCATTGGAATCCCAAGAAAAGGTTTTTCAATGGCTAGTTGATGTTGGCTCATCTTTCCTGACGCAATCAATTCGTCGGCCTCCTTAGCTTCTTGCAAAGCTTCTTCAAAACGCTGGCATATCGTGGCATTGATGTAAGGCTCCACTTCACGAATTCTTTGAATATAAGCTTGTACTACATCTTGACTTCTTACCTTGATTGATTATTTCAAAAGTATAAAAATTCTGATCAATTATAATGTAACCATCCATAGTTGATTTTTAATTAAATATTAATAATTAAAACTAAGAACACTATTGATTCCTACTTGGTTTTTTAATGAAATGAATTGGAAAAATCATATTATATCTTTGTTTACTTACCATTAATAATTTATATAATTAAATTAGGATTCTTTTTAGTGGAGTTGCTTAGTTGTACAAATTTACTTCACCAACTAATGTTAAAATATTACAACTTTTTATTGTAATCCAATACATTCGCAAGAAAAGAAAATGCAATAAAACTATCCTTTTACTAGATTGGATTAGCAGTATTATTATAAACCTCATAAATTTTAGATTTATTGAGAATCAATGTAAGAGGATTGTTAATTGAGGTGAAACAAAAAATAAAGAATGAAAAAATAATGAGAACATTCTGTAGCATTTCCATATAATTCCCACAATTCCGTATATAAATAAGCCACGTGATCTCGATAGCATTTTGGACAAATCATGGATAAACCACGCAAGCGCTTAGCAATTTATAGAAAATTTCCTGTGTCTACGTAAGCAAAATTCCATTGGAAGTTTTGAAATGGCCTGTAATACTTTTACCGATTGAAAAAAAAAGGTAGTAAAAGTTTTTGTTGTAAAGTAGTTTGCACAACATGTGGTATAACTGCAACTGAATATGCTCGGTAGAGGTACTTTTATATGAACGTTTTCCATACTTATAAGCAACAGATTATATTATCTATACACAATAAAAATATAACGGTGTTGGAAAAATGTACATCAATAAATGTTCTTTTAGAAAAATTTATTTATCAATACACACATTTGCAATATAGATACATTCTTTTAAAATATCTATTACAGATTGTCTTTTCCAAATGTTCTGTAGGAAAATGTTTAAAATTTCTTACAAAAATATTTTCGAATGAAGTGTTTTTCTTTCGATAAAAGAAAATAAAAAGAAACAAAATCAGTAATCAAACTTGATTTAATCTAAATAAATAATAACTTGATGAAATATTTTCAATTACATAGTTTTTCTTTGTTTTAATGCTTTTTCGAAACATTAAATACCTCATTGGTATAAAATTTGTATTTTTTTATCAACGGAAAAAGTCCTTATCTTCTATACCTTTAAACATATTATGATAATACTATTATTAATATGTATAAATAATATGTTATTAATAATATTATCTGTACACAATACTTTTTATTTTAAACTATTCTTTTAAAATAATCGAGATTCTGAAAAAATAACAAAAGTTACCTAGATACAATCAAAGTAATATAATTGTTAATGGAAATCGCAACTGCTTAATAAACTATAAAATGAATAAACTTATAAAAAATTTAATTCATGTAAAAAATACGTTATCAGAGTTAAAATTACTGATACCATTCAAATTAAAGCAATTAAAATTACAAAATCGATTAAAATTATCGAGTTATATAGCGAGTGTGTCTATCAT
Organism: Latrodectus geometricus; assembly: GCA_026290005.1. NCBI lineage: Eukaryota > Metazoa > Arthropoda > Arachnida > Araneae > Theridiidae > Latrodectus > Latrodectus geometricus. The sequence goes on along the minus strand of JAPDSC010063737.1, from coordinate 29,962 downwards.
TCTGAGTTGTCGCAAATTTACATGCATAACTTTCTATAAAAAATGTTTAGATTCTTTCTAACATTTTTACTGAGCATATTTAATACATGAGATAAGAACACCTCGATGTATTTAAAAATAAATTTTAATTTAATGTATTTGATTCAGGAAATATATAAATTCACAGCAATGTAAAAAGTTATAAGATTACTGTACGTCTTTAATGAAAATAATAATTTTTATAAATACATCCTGTTGTAGAAAGCTAGTCCTGAATAATCTTTTAGGGTTAAATTTGTACTAAAAGATTTAATAAAAGATTATTTGAACATTTTTATTCAAATGATGTGCTTGTTTCAACAGCTTTTGTCAAATTTCCTTTTTATTTATATATTAAAAAATAAACAAAACCCTCTATTTCAGCAGACAATTTAAATGAGTAGCTATGTATATTAGAATTATGTTTAATTGGGAATTTACTTTATACATAGCGAATATCCCGATTATTCGGTTTAATTGAATATTTACAATTGAACTTCTTTAAAAAACTTAAAGCTTGAGAGATACTAACAAGTAATGAATCAGGAGAAAGTACATGGTCGGCATTTTTATTAGTAAACTTCTCTTTGGTAATTGTAACTTGTAAAGGATAAAAACACGACAAAGTGTAAAGAAAGGTTGAAAAGCCAAATATATCCGACTGATCAATATTCTATCATATTCAATATTACATTATTTCAAAACTAAATAACCCCTAACTACGGAGCATAAAGAAAGTATATCATGTCCTCTACTAGATTAGAATTTTGATGAAAATTTTCTACTCGTACATTTTGTACGCTTTCAATTTTTATCGATTTCAAGCTATGGCTTGCTCTGTCTGTACAGAATTCTCTTTGCTAAATTTTTGACATTTGTACTTGAAATGGATTCTTCAATCGCGCCAATTAATGTGGACTGGAAATAGGTCATTTTTTTCGAAAAATTAAACATAAATATACACAATGAGTGTGCATCAGAAATTATAGAGATAGACTTTTCTAATTTCTTTGTTGCGAGCATTGAATTGGGCGTATAGAGGTTTTATAATTAAAGCATTTCTGTCTTATTTGAAAGAGTTTCAACATCAATTATTTCAATTGAAAAACTCTGAATCTTATGTTAAGACATCATACTTGTTCAAGGCATTCATAGAACTTTATTTACACCCAATGATCATGCACATATAAATTGATATTTTCAATCATCCTTTAGTACATGAGATATTTTGGTCCTTAATCAGTCTAGATGATGTTTCCCAAATATGATTCTTCTTTAATAAGTCGATAAATCGTTCAATTAAAAAAGCGTGTAGTTGAATTTTAATATTAGAAAGAAATTCTTCTAAAATTTATAAAAATCTCATGTTTAAGCTACATGTTTCTAGAATCTGTATAACTTCTCATAACGAAGATAAAAAAAATTCTCATTTTTGAGCGAAGAGACGCTTACATTATATTTTTTGCAAAATTTATCCTTGTTTTATTAATTATTTATTGGCGTAAGCATACTTTGAATAAATTTAACTAAATACTGATATTAACATTAGCATATTTTATTCTGAACTTATTTATAACAGTCTTACCTTTCCTTCTCGTATATCTTCAGCTAATTTTGTAGCTGATTTAAGTAGCAAATTATTTTTAATTGGTGGAACAACTTTTCCTCGCCCCCAATAAAAGATTGAAAACACCATGTGTACTAAAAGTCGGCCGAAATTAATGATTACTACCAGGATTCGAGTAAGGAGCCACATCCAGATTCGAACCACATTGTTCATAAAACTATGTGCATGACATGCTTCAGGATGCTTTAAGTTTACCATCTTCTCGCTGTAATACAACATAAGATAAATTTTATAAATTTATTCAGAAATATTCATGTAAACTTTATTTTAATTTAAATTAAGTTGTAACCAATTATGTAAAAAATAGGAAATAATAAAGACATATAATATTTTGAATTTAAATTTACTATGTTGATATTATACTTGCTATTACTGTCATTAGAAGTCAAGTATTAGTTTAAGTTTGTTTTGAGAGAAATGACTGGTTTATATAATAACAGTATCTAAAATTACTTACTATGCACATTTCTTTTATATTATTAATCATACTCTTTAATTTCCTTATAAATCCTACATCACAAACACACACTACACTTTAACTGTGACATATTATTGCGCTGAAAATTTCATATCGCAACATAGAATATCAAAAATAATTATAGTACGGTTACTCCTTGGGGAAAGGTGGCAAAAATGGAGTACTATAATACAGACAACATGGATATAATGCATACTGTATCTCATGGTATAATTTAATTATACTGCATAACATGAAAACAATATTGACTATGTACTGTGGATGTGATAAAAGCATTGAATGTTGAAATTGTTTTTGTTACATTTAACTTTTACTACTTTTTCCCTAAATAATTTTTGTAAATAGGGATTATATTCCCTCATAACAAGAGGGTAGCTTGGAAATTTTCCTGAAAATGTCAGTCTCAAACTAATCATAAAGAGGAAATTAAACCTTTAATCTTTTGCTGGGGAAAAAAATTGCTTTCAACGACTCGGTCACAATAACTCTATAAAAAAAATTTATTTAAAGAAATTAAATGTGTTAAGTAATAAAGTTTAAACTGAATGAAACATTTATAATTGAAACCCATGTATACTATGACTGTCTGAGTTTAACTTTTATAATTCATGATTTTATGATATAAAATAATCATTTAATATTATAAAAACACACTGTTAAAATTTTATTTTTAGCCATTTATTGTATATCTATATTTATAACATTATTAGCCCTTCTATGGGGATTTAAAATTAATAGAAAAAATTCAACACCTTTGATTCTATTAACATACATAAAATTGTGATTTCAACAATACGTATTGAATATTTATGAAATTAAAAATATTAAAAAAAAAAATAAAGTATCCGCAAAATGTATAAAATGAGAAAATTAGACGCAATAAGACACTGGTATTCACAAACAAGGATTTGCATGTGTAAATATTTGTACTTTAATAGATTGTGATAGAAAGTTAGAAAATAAATTAAATCATTTTATGTAAGCTATTGTTGATTATATTCTTGGAAAAAAAATTGCATTTTTATGTAAACTTAATATCTAAGTATGTTTGAATCTCCTAATTAGTAAATGGAATATTATACATAATGGAATCTTATGTTATTTTATTATGTATTAGATTATACATTGGATGCTCACAATATGGTATGAAGTGTATATAGTAAACTTCAACGCGTTTATTGAAAATAAGTAGTAGTAGCGACTTTTATAATGTGTTGAATGAAGAAATTGTATAGCTGGTTTTTTGCACACCAACTGTACTTGATATTGTTGCTTGGTAACAAGTTACTATGATGCCACGTGTAAAAAATATAAATTGTCACCCCAAAATATTTGACTTTGATAGAAATTAAATTGTAATTTATTGTGAGATTGCAATAATCACATAGCAATAATTCTGAACCTAATGGTTGTCATCTAATGACTATCTTCACAACATAAATGGATTGGTAAGAACAGTTATTTGGAATGCCATGCTGAATCTCAGTGGAAAAAGTATCATCAGTAACTAAAAGAGAAAATATGTTATCCAAATGGATTTAAGGAATTGTGTCACTACATCAATAATTCTGAGTCAAAAAATGGGATATTTTACAAGAAAACAGATGTTCCATTGAAGTTTTTGGCATCGTTTACAGAAACATGGATTGTCAGATCAGTAGCCATGGCTTTGATTATCTCTGATGTTGGATCACAAATAGAAGCGACTTCATTTGAGCGATCAATGATTAACCTGGACTCAGGAAAGTCAGGATGTCTTGTTTTCAGAAGAATCCCGGTTTTTTCACTTCATCACCAGTGTGTGGTTAAGGAGAACATATTACCAACGTGCATTCGATGAAATAATGCTATGGGATGCAATTGGTCTGTCTTTTTGTTTTCATTGAAAGCATTTTGAACAGTGGTAATTATAGTTTTGTTGTGTTAGCACTGTGGCTTTACCCTTTATTCGAGACCTGCAATATGGTCGGTTTCAATAAGGTAATTTCTAACCATATGTTTCTGGTATCGCATAGATCTTCCTTAATCCAAAAGATGTTTGGATACTGCCCTGGCCAGCACGTTCCACAAACAAATAAACAGAAAATGCACAATTAATGAAGGCCTACCAATGGAGTTGTCATTTTAAACATGTCACTAGGATTGATGAATTTATTTATACCTATTTAGATTTTAAATGAAATACATAATTTTGTATTTTAATTTTTTAATGTTGAGTTTGGGTTTTGTTTATAAAAGTAACAAAAGGATTTTTTTTTTTTTTTTTTTTTTTTTAATTTTTGGCACAGCTTGTCCTTTTTGGACCTTGCGCCACCAAACCCAACAAACTAACAATTGATGAATTATAATATAGCGTTTACAAAGCAACATGGATACCCATGCCTGTATATGAAATCCAATTTCTGCGTTGACTTGAAACTGCCTGTTATTGCTATAAAATATATTTTTCCTTGCTATTGATATCTCCCAAGATCTATATTTCCTAATTTCTTTGAAATTTAATCATTCATTATTTCCAATCTAAAATATTTGTCTTTTAACAAGCACTTTGTTGTGTTTGCATTCCTTTTTGAAAAGGGAAATTTAAAGTCCAACAATACAAAAATATATCAAATTTTAAAAATATATAAAAGTATTTTAGGAAAATAATGAACCTCAATTCAAAAAATAAAGTATTTCAATTTTAACATAATAGAAGCACAAATTATTCATATGTAAATAAATTTAGATAATAAACTTAATTCGAAAAATTGAAATAACATGAAAGGAAAAGTATTGCGAAAGTATAGTACTGAATATTATTTGAAAGAAATTACTTTAATTCATATGTAAAATTAATACAAACTTTATGGTATTTTATAATTTTACTTCAAAAGATGAGATTAAATTATTAATAAATGCATTGATCCATTGTTCTCTTAACAAACGCAATTAAATACTTATTTGTAGTATATAAAATTTAATAATAAGAGAAACCTTGGGTTTCTCTTACTATTAGATATTTTTAAGTAATTTTTAAATATAAAAAATATTCTTTTGAGTAAATTACACATTTTTCATTCAACATATAGACAACATTCAAATTATAAAAATACGAAAATATTTCTAAATTAATTGCAAAATACTAAATTTCTAAAATTTATGATAACAGGCTAGCATAAAAAATACTAAATTAAAATTTTGATCAATACAAAAAATGTTTTAAAGTTAAATTTGATGTGATCATTTATTTGTTATTAGATCAGTTAATATTATAAGAGACAAAAATACAATTAAAACAAAATACAAAATTTAGAGATGAAGTAGGATAGAAATACTTACTTTGCAAAATAAAAGACTGTTTAACAATATTTGTATCATCTAATGTGTTCACAAAATATGTGTAAATATTGTGAACAGTAACTGTGATAAACTTTGAAATATAGCTGCATCATTACAATAAATTAAGCTACAATAAGGATATTTTACTTCGTTTTTTCATCTTTTCATTTGAAAGATTTTAATTCAGGTTTTACCGATAACTAGGGAGATTTCTTTATGATATATACCTTCCACGAACTACAAATAAGTTTTTGTTTATTTTGCTATAAAAATAATGATTTACAAGAGAAATAATTCAGCTAAAATCTATATTGATAAATAATTCTTGTAGAAATATATCAAGAATATTAAAGACTAAGTTAAGAAAAAAAAACCCTTATCTAAACAAAATAAAAAATAAGTTTCTAAAAAAGAACAATTTTTCTCCTTTACAGCACAGCATTCAGTGTTTTTTTATAAATCAATATTTGTTTTTCAAATGATTGTCGATACGATTAAGGAATTTGTAAAGTCAGGAATGATAAATTCCTCATTGTATAAGCAAGAATCATTTATTCATAAGTATCCTATTGTAATGAATTGAAACAAATAAATTGCAATAATAATGAAAAAATTATATATATATATATATATATATATATATATATATATATATATATATATATATATATATATATATATATATGATAGAACATGTGTGGGATGCTTTGGGGAGACACATTGAGTCACGATTGCATCCCCCGGGGAACACGCAGCAACTGAAGCAGATGCTAATTGAAGAATGGGCACTCTTACCACAAGAACTGCTGGACAACCTGGTGCTGCTGAGTATGGGGAGACAGTGCGAAGCAACTATTGCAGTAAGGGAAGGGTATATCCTACTAAGGAACATCTGTTTGTTATTGTTCCTTTTGGACAAAGATGATCTTGTGCAGGGATACTGTGAGTTCCATAAAGCCTATTTTTGTTTGATTCCATACTGTATGCATTGTAATTATTTTTGTGCCACTATGCTTTCGTCATCCCTTAAGTACAAAATAATGTGTGTCATGTCTGAATTTCATGTCCCTCAGGTGATTTCTCGCGGAGTTATGGCAGAAAAACCACTTGTTGCTTAAATTTTGCACACCAGTGTAATTATATATATTATAGTAAGAAAATAATTAACTAAATAGTGAACATTTAGTTCTTGCTATAGAGTGAATCTTAAATATATATACACCAATTTCATGAATGTAACAATATCAAATATGGATTTTGAGCTTGAATTTTTGAATATCATTGTCAATTTTTAAAACGTACAATCATTTGCATTTCTGTTTGATTGTAAGCATCTTACAGATTTCTCCCTAATTTATCAGCAAAAGGTTTATAAAATTAAATAACACATCATCATTTGTATTTAATTTTAAAGTACACATCATTAGATATAATTTAATTAAGAATAATTGTATAATATGTGTTATTAGGATTATTTTCTGACTTTCTTCTGGGTGACTAACCCTTCACCACAACAAAAAAGGCGGAAGCACATTTATCGTTGACCGGTGGGCGCACCTGTGAACCAAGTCACGGAGGTGAGTTACATTATACATGTCACACAACCATAAAACCGTTTATAGGGTGGTTAACTTTCATTCATCATCCTAGAAAAAAAGGACAACGAAGCCCTAAAATGGAAAGGAACATCCATACCCAAACTGGAATTCGAACTCGAGACCAACAAAGTCAGGAACGCTAACCACTCAGCCATTAAATGACTTATTAGGATTACAGAAATCAACAATTTCACTATTTACATTTATTTAGAACTGCAACAGTAAATTATTGAATTACTGGAACTTAAAGGAAAAATAGACTTACGATGTCCTCAAGAAGTAAAATGTATTTCTCAACAAACATTGAATTGTACTTGCAACTAAGCTATGCCTACTGTTCATGCGTTTGTTTCTCTCTATTATGGTATGGATAATTTGTTAGTACCAAATCAATTTTAATGGTTTTAGTCCAATTCGTCTATTCAAGTACCAGTTTAATTTGCAAAAAAAAAGTTGAAAAAAACCGTTGAGAGGTTAACTAATAAAACCAAATCAATTAAAAAGCTTTAAATTACTTCTGAAGGGAAATATTCGATTACATCTAATGTATTTAATCAATAATTTTATCTTTGAGAAAAATAAAATGAGACAGCTGATTTGAGTCGAAGACGGAAAAAAGATTTCGTAGTATCTATTATGTATCTCTCTCATGAGGACTTTTCTAAATAAACGGTTGAATAATATTCATAAATATTAAGAGATTAAATCAATAAAATGAATCATCAATTTAGTTTATGCATATATATAATGATATTTTATTTATATAAAAAACTTAAAAAGTAAAAACATGTTTACAGCTTTTTTTCTTTAACAAGCAATCTTAATCAAAATTTTAAAATTAAATTATCATCTTTTTAAAAAATGTGATTTCAATAAATAAATATAATTAAATTGCAAGTATATTTACTTTTTGATTTATTCGAAGTCTTACATTATGAATACTTCTTACGTTACATGCATATATGAATAAATAAAAATCTTAAGAAAAACTTCAAATATGTTACGATATTCAAGATATGCATAAAAAAATTTCGTTGTGATAGTTTTTCAGATATTTATTAAAAATTTTGAACTCTTACTCTGTATTTAAATTCTTATGAAAGCTAACTGTGAAAAAATAATTCGTGACAAACGTGAGACAACTTTTAAATATAGTACTATTTAAATGGGTATTCTCCAACGCCGTGTTGCTTAAGAGGATTTATGATAGTTAAAAAGTTTTAGGAGCAGTATTATCTTGGTTGATTAGGCCGTCGTCTCGTTGCCGGAAGGTAGTGATTTCGAATCCAGACTTATGCGAAGTTCCATTGCGTTCACTGATGGCGACTGGGGTGCATAAAATATCTCGTGTTTGCTATGTCCGCCATGTCCCATTCAAAATTTACACCTCTGGGAGTGAAAGGAGCCAGGCCTTAAGTCTTCTCTGGCTTCCTATATCTAAATTGGAAGATCCAGATGGTGCTGCCATCTGTGAGTCAAGTCGTACTTCCACTCTCTTGACGGGGTGCTTTGTTCATAAGAGGAAAGAGTTATTTCTGACTTCATCCACCTAGTCCATGATGGACGAGCTTGACTTTGCCAAGTGTCATAAATAGCAACAAAGAGTTTTTCTCTTTTTAATTATTTAAAAACGCAAATAATATACTGCTTATCACACTGTATAGAATTTTTATGTATAAGTATGTTAAAGTTTTTTGGATTATAATAATAGAAGAGAAATTTGATAATTTAAATGTATTTTATAATGAGTTTTTTTGGATTTATCTACCTTTGAATGAATCTGTCTAAAAATAAAACAAATTACTTTCGTATAAAAATATAAATAACTGACATTTTTAAAAAAAAATAGATAAAACTTTACAACTGCACGTGTTTTCAAATCTATTGCATATCCATTTACAGTTAAAAAATCAATGTTTTTAATTCAAAGCCATAAAGGAATCTTCAAATGAAAAATTAATAAAAATTTCATCCTTTTATATCTATTATATAAAGGATGCTATAAATGTATAGCAATATGACTCCACAAAATAAATTCAAGAAATTAGAGATTACAATATGTTCAGACATGTCCAAGCTTGAAGAGTAGCGGTTGGCAACATGTCTGTGGACTCATTTGTCCATTAGAAATGATAGTTTCAAGTGCGGTTATGGCATGGTCACTTGGTGGGATAAGGGCAATTTTGAGGTAACCCACGATAGAACCTTGTGAGTCGCAAGGAATTAATAAGCTTTCTGGTGCAAGGATTAAGTTTATATAGTATAAATGAATGATTATCTCAATCGATGTTTTTATAGATAAATTGGGTTATACCTGAATCAGATTAGTGACCGTAAATGAATCTAATTACATGTCATATGACTTTTTCAGTACCAATCTCATTCCCCTACCAATCCGGAAACTTCTCGTCATGATTTCAGACGCAAACAGATTACTCATTCACTTTTCATTTATTCCTAGACTGAACAGCCACAAATATTTCACTCTCAACTTGACCTTCTTGTTTTTACTACTTTCCGACTTGCTTAGGTCCAATATCGAAAAGATAAAAGCATGGAATATGATAAGTAATTTTGTCAGATTTTTAACAAATCATAAACGTATATATATATATATATATATATATATCTTTTTACCAATCAGTACTTTTATCGATTATGATTGATCGATGCTTTACAAGCAAGTTATTCCAGACTTTTTTATTCGTTCTTGCTATTATTATATAGTTTTTCTCCTTGTGAAAATAATCTTTATTGCTCAATTGATTACCTAATACACTGTACATACTTTGCCTTTTTGAACTTTAGTACATGGTCAAAATATATGCAATTTCCACGGGAAATTTCCTTTACTAGCCACTTGAGAAATGACATAAGCTTGTTGAAGCTCGGTACATCTTATCTTCTTCTTGCTACACCTCAATACACCTTATCTCCCTCTTGCTAAACCTCGGTATATCTTATCTCCCTCTTGCAATACCTCGGTACATCTTATCTCTCTCTTGCTAAACCTAGGTACATCTTATTTCCTTCTTGCTAAACCTCGGTACATCTTATCTCCCTCTTGCTAAACCTTGGTATATCTTATTGCTAAACCTCAGCATCTTTGTTATCTCCCTCTGTCCACTATATGCTTGACTGTTGAGAAGAATGTTTAGCAGTTTTCCTCTTTTCCCCTCTAGGGACTGACGAATACCAACACTATCTATGAAAAGACACATTACCTATGAAAAGTCCTACTGGACGGTAGGACTTTACATAGATAGTTTGTCGTATTAAACATAGTGGATATTAAAATACCTTACAATGACCATAGACTGTTAGGTCATCCTCTACGCGTAATTAAAATTGCGAGAAAATAAAACATCCTTTTTTACCGGAAAAAAACGTTTCTTTATAAAAATTACAAGATCACTTTGCATTTCTAGAAAAAATGTTCAAGTATTTCATAATAGTTTCTAATAATAAATAGAAAAATGTATATGAATCAAAATGGTATTAAATTATAAAACAATTTTATTAGAGCATATTGATTTAAGTCTAATTATTAAACAACCAGTGATAGCAATCGTCTTTTTGACAGTTTAAAACTATTTTGTGTGATGTTCTATTTTCATATTCCTTGAAATAAAAGCAATTAAACTAAATTGTTTTATTGAGCAAATTTTGTTGGTGTTTTCATCGTGATTTTCTTTGTTAAATAACAAATTTAATTTCCATTTTTAAAACGAATCTCTTTCTATTGTTGTCGAAAACATTTCGAGGTAATCTGTGAAATCTGTATTCAATCGTATTTTCCAAAAGACTCTCACATATCTTCAAATTTTACAGAATGTTTTTACCTTTTGATAAAAAGGTAAAAAGATTGCTGGTATTAGATGCCAATAAGATACATTTAATAAGGTGTAAAAAAATAGTCTCTTTTTATCAAAATATTCATGTTTTTAGAGGAAACTATTAAATTTAGTAATTATGTGAATGGATAGCTATCATTTAATGCTTAAAGAAGATTATATTTCAAAAGAAAATTATATATTAAAAATGGTTGTACAGAGACAATTCTATAAATTTGATCATTATGTGGATGGTTATCATTAAATGTTTAAAAAAGATTATTTCTCAGAAGAAAATTATCATATATTAAAGATATTTGTACTTAGTCGGTAGTGTTTATATAGTAAAGTAATGGCAATTCTTAAAGAAGTTAAATGAAATTCCATAAAATTTTAGAATTTGCGGAAATAAAGAGATGGTATTGAGAGAGAGAGATTCCGCCATTAACAAGATTTTTACTAAACAAGTCCGTCAACTAAAAATCATGCAGATATGGTTTTTTATTGTTTTGCCATTCCTACTTTCTAAACATTTATACACTAGAAATCTGAATAGATATAGAAAAAGATCAAATATGCATGTTGTTATGATGATCCTGCTGTCATCTCAACATTAAGAAGAAGACTGGTTTTTGTTTTTAACAGTCCAAAATTAATTCACTCATGAACATTTTGTTTCATCCATTACGACAGACAGGAAGAAATCTGAAAACCTACAACGCTATTAAAAGTAGAATATCTGAAATTAAAGACATTTCAATTGATAAAAAATAGGAAAAGTGCACAATTGTATTAAATATCTGTAACTAAAATAAAGTGCTTTAAGTATCGTTGAAAACACATTTGTCATCGATTATTTCTTTCTAGAAATTTACCTTTTGGAGTAATCAAGTAATTGAAGGAGATGTTTTTACCACGCATGATTTGCATGTATGTGCTAATTTTCTTTCTTCTAAGAAAAATAAAATCGTTATAAATACTGAAAAATTCAAAGTTTTGAAATTTTTAAGAAATCATTATCTTATTTTAATGAAAAATATCGAAATTTATACCCCCTCATGGAATGGTTTATGGATTTAATTAATTGTAATGTGAACGTTTTACAAATATTGGAAAAACAGCACTACCTAGGAAGCTCGTTTGGAACAGTTACTAAATTAGGAGACGTAAAGAAAAGTCAAAAGCAAACTTGTTTTAAGATATTTATAAATATGTTATCTGAGCCTCTTAGAACAAAAAACAACGCAATTCAAAAATTAATTGAAATTGAGATTTGAAGCCGGTTAATTTAAGCTTTGCATGAAAAAAAAGCTTATTTTTACAAGAGCATTTTATAAATGAAGTTATATATGAGCATCAGTAGCTTACGTCGTTGATAATTATATTTTCTTAAAGTCATCAAATATGACGGATAAGGTTTTAAGTTAAACTTTCTGTGTCATTAACAGATTACAAATTTCATAATTCTCTTCTACGCTAACTGATAAATATAGTTTTTTTTTTTATTTATTTAGTACTTTTAAGTAGGAACTAAAAATATTAAAAAGTCGTCAGATTTGGTAGATTCTTAAAATTATGTATTAAATGACCGTGCCTATCAATAAATCATGAATTCAACTCATTGCAATCATGTTGGGTAACAAAACACTAGAAAACAATAGTACGATTATATACATAAATTGGTCTACTTTTTATCAAAGTTCATTAGCTCTTGCTCTGGAATCAGAAATAACCATATCAGAAAATTAATGAAAAGAATCAACTCTTATATTTTTCATATTCTGCATATTGGAATTTTGATCATTATGGAATTTGTATGCAAAGTTTTGGAATAATTTTTGTATTGTCTAGAATGTAATTTATAGAAATTAGTTTCGGTTCCGTACATAATTTAAGAGAAAACATATAATTTCGTATTTTACCTGTTTTAATTTCAAATACCCAAAGACAGTTTAATAATATTTTAAATATCTGGAATTAATAATTTGCTCAGGAATTTGTTGTTTGGCACCATTACATTTTTCTAAATTTGCTATCCGATTTTTGTCTAAAATTAAGCCTTTTTTTAGATATTAATTAACAAGAAATAAATATTTTCGCAAAATGTTCGCTATGGTTAACACTTACTTTAACAAACCCAACGAGTTTGAAACTTTCTCTGATGAAATTACATAAAACCATATTTATTTTAAAAATAAGACCAATTAATTTTATGTTTAATCAACAAAAATTGATGTCATATTCTGGCTTCCTTCTCTTTCCTTATAAATGTGTGTGTGTGTGTGTGTGTGTGTGTGTGTGTGTGTGTGTGTGTGTGT
>JAPDSC010063737.1:0-14498 GCA_026290005.1 Latrodectus geometricus | reverse complement strand
TATATATATATATATATATATATATATATATATATATATATATATATTATTTTATAATACCTATATATTTAGTAAATTTTCAAAAACATTCAAGCATTTCTTTGGTTGAAAAATAATAAAATTAAACCAGTGTTTTCATATAATCATAGTCACATCATAAAAATTTACACATTTTTTTTTCTTTACTATAATGCAGAAAATCATAAATTGAACTGAAACATTTATTCTTTTCATTAAAAAATACTTAATTCCATAATAGTAAGTATTAATGTTTTTACAGTAAAGCATCTTGGTATATATTTTTAATGGTGAAAACATTTGTTTAAATATGCTGGTTTTTAAAAATTAAGGAAATATCACAAAAAATATGAATATCTAAAATGTTGCATATCCTTGTAAATGAAACAGTTCCACAATATTTTTGTTGTTCCTAACATTTATGATCATGTCATTCCTGTATTCCAATAATTAGAATTTATTGCGTAGAAAAACGTGATAAAAAATGTCAGACAATTATGGTGTTTTTGAAATTAGCATATAGGTAAAATTAATTAATCAAATCTGCTGATTTCCTGTAAGTTAAGTGCGTTAAGGAGTCTGATAAAACCGAAAAGCAATACAAAAATGCAGCCATTTGCGTCAACTTTGTTATCTATTAGTTTTGTTCCAATGGCTCTTAGAGAACGATTCTGTATCATTGGCAAGGCCTTAATCAGGAAGGTTGAGAGCATCGATATATCTTCTTAATATTCATATTTACTAGAAAACATGTTGAATGATAAAGCTAATTAATCACCGCTCTAAATCTTCGTAAATAAAAATTATCACCCAGGATGCAAATCTTGTATTTTTTTACTATTACCTATTCGTATTCATCTATTACATCAAAATAATCAATTATTGTCCCTAAAAGAGCAAATATAAATAATGCCGCCCACTCTGTCTGGTGGTCAACTTGCCTGACTGCAGATAGGGAGGTCCTGGGTTAGAAACCCGGTTTGGATATTGATGTACTCTCTCTTTCTCTCTCCCCTGTCTTTGTCCTTTCCTTGAATAAATGGGTTGTGAGTGGATGCCAACCCGAAAAACGGGTACCTATGGCATGTGTATACTGAGGAAGTCGGACTCCACACCAAATTATGGTTAAGTTGGAAAAGTGGAGCAGCGCACCCCATATTGCCAGCCTGGCTGGCACTCGACAAAAAAAATATGTATTTAAATAATGGGTATCGATATGAATAAAATTTTTATCCTTTTTTATTCACTGAATGTTTGAGGTTGTATATAATTGAGATAAGCTTATATCAAGATGTTGGTTTCTGAGTAACATAAAATAAAGCTCTTCATTTCAACATTCTGATTATAGAGTTTGTAATTAAGTTGAAACATTATCAACGCTGATTTTTTTAAATCCCTATACAAGTACTTATGCCACATGTTAATTTAATGCAATTTTATGTAATTAATTTACGCAATGCAGTATTGCACTCCAGAACTCGCGTCAAGAGAGAAGCGTCTCTTGACGTCAAATTATTTTTCTCTTTTTTTAGAATGGTAATTTATGCGTAATAGCTAAGATAAAAATTCGGCATCTGATATACACTAATGCAGAGTAATTTAAAAAAAAAAATAGCGATATTTAACGATATTTTTTAGTTATCGAAAAATATTGTGTTTACCCGTTATAATGAATTTGTATTCGACAAGAAAAAATAACGGTGCTTGCTATTTTTTATTTTTGAAAATGTTCCGTTTTTGTCAATTGAAGCGGACGTGTTTTCAGTTCATCCAATACGCCTCAGATCGGAGCTGTATTGTATTAAAACCTTTTCGATTAAAGTCGTAATGATTGTTGGTAGATAGTGAATTCAAATCAAGACTGTGTACCGAAAATCTATCGTGTTTACAAAAAGTGGCTTGGACACGTATGTCATATATATGCTCTCATGATCGCAATGGTCTTCAAATGAAGTTATATATCGGGGGGGGGGGGGGGCAGATCAAGTATCGGTAGTCTTCTGCTTGGTTCCTACTTCTAAATTACGGAAGCTTCCATTTACCTGAATTTACCTAAAATATAGAGCTCTATTCTGTGCTAGGTGCAAAGAGATATGTTGATGCACACTGCATTAAAACGGAGATCGAAGAGATTCCTAAATACAATATTTAATAACTTTGTAACTAAAAGAAGTATTTAATCATTTAACGCCTCATTCGATTAGTTTTTAATTAATCTACTAGTGAAACTTAATTTCGTAGTACAGAATTGAGCTTTGATCAATGCAAAATAATAAATATCTTGATTTTTCCAAATCGTAATTTTTCTCCAAATGCTATGTACACCCTATATATATATATATATATATATATATATATATATATATATCCTGCCTTATCAAAGAGATCCTGCCTTGATAAGTCCAGAAAAGATAAAATATGGACCGGATAATCTTGTTCTATAGAGCATTTGCAGCAGACCTCGTATGCTTAGAGTCCTCAGAGAAAGTCAGAGAAATAAGGTACCTACTGAGAACGATGAAAAACATATGAGTCTTATTCATAAATGGGGAAAATGTGCAGCCCACTTCATTCAAAGACAACCCTAGCCACTTTGGGACAGCTTACAGGATTGAATGGGGTACAGAATGTATTAAAAGCGACTAATGATAATGTTTATTTTAAGACTCTGATAAAATATTATTTTGCAAATATTATTTAAAATAAATTTTAACTTTTTTTGCTATTTAAAATAAGTTTTAAAACATGTCACAAGCCCTACTTCACAGGCCATAAGGATTGGTACCATTGTTGTTAGCGCGCTGTCTATGTGTCACAATTTTTGTTTTATACTCCGGTAGTATCAAACCGATGCTGTTACTTTAAAATATAAACGTTTCTTAGATTCTTTTACTTTAATTACGAGCATTCATCACGTGTTTTCTCTGATAATCTAAATAAAATAGTAAAAAAAAGAAAGAAACTTCAATTAAAACATGCATAGGCCATACGTTTTGAGTTTTACTTATCTTTAAAATGATATGAAATAATAATGGCATTTTCAAAAGATTTTTATTTTGTGAAGGTAATTATCAGAGAAGACTGAAAATCAGTTATATGTATTCTAATGATGAAAACTATTGATTTCTCACTGATATTTATTTTTTTGTTTCTAATAACAATGAAAATAAAAAAAAATTGTGAATTTTGCTTAATTTTCTCAAATTTTATAGAATAAAAGTTTTCGAACAATTAATTCACATTTTCTTTCTTGATAATTCTTAAAAAAATGTGGAACATATTCTGATTCGAATATTTTTAACATATTTGAATAATGAAATTAATCTATGTAAATAAAATACTTATCATGTGTATCTGTTGAACTTTTTTACCCGGTACTGAATTCAAAACGAAAGCACGAAATGGGATGCAAATTAAAAGAAGCTGTTTAATGTCAGGATAATTTAAAACATAAGCACATAATATAAACATTTAAAACATATGTTCATTTCGAAATTTTGATGGTAGCATTTATAATTATTTTAAGTCGTCACTAAGACTGAATTAAATTCACTGTAAAGTTGCTTATTTTGCAATGCACGATTGTCTTAAGGTCTGATTGCCTCAAAAAAGTTGAACCGGTTTTGAAATTGTAATCTACATAAAACCACTTGAAGCAGTACAAAAAAAGAAAAAAAAAAAGTACAGCATTGAATTTTTTTTTTTTTTTTTTTCCTTTTACAAACTTACAGTACAATATATTTCTTAAATCAAATAATATTTATTTACTTTTGATTTTCGAAAAATTATTGTAATGCTCACTATAGGGAATGTATTTTTGATTTTTCCAATACACCACTGATCGGAGATGCATTGAATTGTACACGAAAGGAAACTTGATTTCATTATCTAACAAGTTCTTAACTAAAAAAGGAATTTTCAAAAATCCACATCTCTTAAGATTTGATTTTAGTGGATTTATACATAACAGCTCTTTTCTAGGTGCAAAAAATATTTTTGGAACAAGGTTAAATAAATTGTTATTTTTCCGTATAAAAATTTTTTTACAAAGTTTTTCACTGATGAAGCTATGGCCATAGCCCATGAAAACTGAATGGCTTGGTTCCCTTACCCTCCTTATAAACCTGAGCGTTCACATGTCCAAATGGAAATGCACAAGTATATAGTTTATTTATTATATACAAGTAGAAGTACATAGTATTTTTATATAGTTTACCATTCCTTCTTCCATATATATCTTTAACTAGATATTACTTCTTTTTTCAGTATCATTCTATGGCAATGGTTTCCCCATTTTCTCTAAATCAAATACTGTCTGTTACAAGTTTAGTATGTAAACTTAAATTTATTTGTGTCTATGTGAATTATAACTTTCTGGATGTCAAAAATAAATTATATAAAATGGTTCAATAAAAATAAAAAAAATTGTTCAAAGAATACATAAAATAATTGAAATTTAAAATAACAATAAAAAAACATTCAAAGTTTGTACTAAATCAAGAGATTAATTTAAAAAAAATTAAAAATCTGTACTTTTGAATTTCTTACAAGTGATTGAAAATGATATGAAAATGATTAGCATTTCTTGAAAAATACTTCAACTACCCTTTAAATAATAACTCTAGAAATTCATTATTAAGGATAGAAAAATGGTTAAATATTTAAAAATTCATATAATATCTCGTGAAGCAATTAACTTCATGAATATAACTTTTATATTATTTTACTAACTTCATAATAATTTTTATATTATGTATTGAATTCTAATCAACATCATTAAGGGCTCTATGAGATAGGTACTTAATATCACAAAAAGTACTAAAGTATTATATTTCATTCAAAATTATTGTTATCTATTTAAAATAGTCTTAATAAATGTTTAACGAACATAAAAAGTCTTTCAAAAGAAATATATCGCTTCTTTAACACATTCAATGAATCATTAAAAATCACATGACATTTTATGCAGTATAAAATTATTTGCTTCCTATCTTGTTATATTCAATACATCAATAAGCCCGCATAACAGACGTCTACGGTAATTTCGCCATCTTATCCTTTAATTATGAATATTATTAAAATGATTAAATACGGTAAATTCTAAGGTTTCCTAATATATTAGGATCGTGAGTGTGAGTTTTGCTCTTTGACTCCAGATGTAGCGTAATTGCAAATCCTTTTTGCTCAATGGATAGCAATTTTAATACGAATAAGATTTCCTGAAATAGTGCAGACACATCCTTATCATATTTGCTATATATTACTAGCGTCTGATCTATTTCCTCTAATAGAAGACTGACTCTAGAATTAATCATTGAAATTTGGCTTAGTGTTGCAATAACTTGAATTTCTGCATTCTTTCACGTCGAATGCTAATGTATAAACTGCGGTATTAGTTTCAAATCTGTTTCCATACGAATTAGAATTGTTATTTATTTTCTGCATTTCAATATTTTCAATAACAAAATTTATTTTTATAAATAACAAACGGCAGGTACTGATATATGATTTTAATTCTAATGCACTTCAATATATCATTACCAAATTTATTAAATGAAAATCATCAATAAATATAGAAATAAATTAATATGAAATTTATTTTGCTACTCAAATTAAAATTTGTAATATTACATACTTTTCAATTAGTTAAAATTACAGGTAAATAAGATTCAAAAGATCTTTTTTTTTGTCGAGTGCCAGCCAGACTGGCAGTATGGGTGCACTGATCCACTTTTTCAACTGAACCACAATTGGGTGTCGAGTCCGACTTCCTCAATACACACATGCCATAGGTACCCGTAAAAAAAAAATTATTGAATATAACATATGAAAATTAAAAGTAACCATTTCTTTTATTCGGAATATTAAGGATCCAATGCAATTTTTTCATATTCAATTAAAAAAAAAAAAGAATTCATCAAATAATATTAATTAAAAAATTAAACCGATTTATATCTGAAATGTAGTTCGTAAGAGTTATTCTATTCTGAAGCAATTGAATCCGAACTCCATTTTAACAAATTGGTAGATATTTAATCCCGCTTTATCTGTACGATGGAATTATGGAATTAACTTAATCCATAATTTCTTATTCAGAGTTAATGTGTTATTGCTATTCATAATTTCTTCTGCAAATGAATATAGATTATAAATAACTGTCATGAATGTCACTTGCAAGAAGATAATTCGGGCTCTTCTTTATCTTGGAAATTGTTTCACTTTTTTTTCAGCATGCGGCAATTGTCTGCTACTTATATTTTAAGAATATTTTGTGTAAGCGCTTATAAATCCAAAAGAAATGCATTTAATATGTATCAAAAGAAAGGAAATATTAAGCCATTTATATTTCAGAACTGGAAATATTGTGTTTACTTCTCTGCATTTTTTCACAATTACTATATTTTTTTAAGTATTTAATTTTTAAGTAATTTTTTTTTTAAGTTGAAATAATGCATAGCATTCTACATTAGTTAATATTTGTTAAAAAATATGAAGAAGCTCTGCACGAACTGATAATGATCATAGTAGCCAAGTCATTCAAACATTTTCAGTTTATCCCTTATAATTATTGAACATCAGAAACTAGATATTTAATTTCTCCTTTGAGAAAATATATCAGGTAAAGCTTACTTTAGGGTATCCCTTCATATTTTTATTTATTTATTTATTATTTTTTTTTTTTTGCGGCTGTTTTTTATGCCAAAATATGCCAAAATGTTAAATATAAAAAGAAAATGGCAACCTTAAAACTATGTTATTTATAGTGCTCATAATACTGGGATTACCAGAAATGGTGAAAATGCGCTTTAGGTCCCCTACTTGGCGCGTTTTCAAAATCGCCGATATCATGGCGAAATTTCTACCGCTATTTCAAAGTGAAACTTAATTAACGACCAATGAAAAGGCTAAAACAAAAGAGTAATTAATGAGCATGCTTGAAAAAGCGCATCAAATTCGCTAGTTGGCGAAGTAGGGGACCTAAAGCGCAATTTAACCCCAGAAATTAAATTTTATCGCTGTTATTTTTCGTTAAATTTTTCGTGAAACCACGAGGTACCTTAAAATAAACTTTACCCAAAATATCTTTTGATTTGATTGATTTTAGAATGGATAGTCGAGAGATTTTTCGTGTTTTTTTCCTTCCAGACATGTGAATATAAACCACTATCTATGAAAGGTATCCCCAAAAAAGATACATTATGAATGCTCAAATGCGTTATACTATTTATCAACTCTTAGCCATCTGCTGAATGACATCAAATTTGTTTAATTTGAGCCTTATAGCTCAAGACTTTATCAGTATTCTGTATCATTCTGACTTCTTATATATGTTATAATAAATAATTCCATCTATCCAGCCAAAGCAGTCTCAGAAAATCAGTTGCAAATTAATTGTTTAATTACTTGAATTTCTTTAGAAAGCAAAAATAATTCTGCTCATAATCTTTTTACAGTATCTGTTAATAAAATAATCATATTTCTAGTAAGTGTTATAATTCCTATATAATATGATGATTTCAAATTCA
Source organism: Latrodectus geometricus (assembly GCA_026290005.1). NCBI lineage: Eukaryota > Metazoa > Arthropoda > Arachnida > Araneae > Theridiidae > Latrodectus > Latrodectus geometricus. Next base: position 6,954 of record JAPDSC010063737.1, on the reverse strand, counting down.
ATATACCTGAACAACAATGAAACTATTACAGAAATCTATTTTAAGAATTGGGAACTTAAAACAATGTATAGTAGTCAAGAAGAGAGTGAAAGTATAATATCAACATATGACTTCTTTTTCATCCTTTATTTTTCTAAAGATTTGATTATTTCTGTCAATTTGTCTAATAAGCTTATCAAATTAAATTACATAACATGACATAAAATTGATTAATTCCTCTACCAATAGAATTGAAGGCATCTGATTCAATTTATATGATTAATATGAATTATATACTTTAATATACTTTTTAAAATAGGATTCATTTTTTAATTTTTTTTATTGGATATCAAAAGATAGAGAATTAAATGTGCGGAATAAGCGCTGAAAAATCGGAGTAAGTATTTTTTATTTTACAGTTTTTATACTCTATACTTTAATAACTGTTTATTAGATTAAGAATAGAAAACTATTTTAGATATTAATTTTTAAACATATTTTTAAAATTTATTGCATTTTTTTAAAGGAAAAGACACTTTCAAGCTTGGGTATACGATAATTTTCTATACTACTGAAACATTTTGGTATTAATTTCCCTTATTTAAATACTTATGCTACTTGCATCTTACTATTTAATCTATAGAATTGTACAACTTTGTTTTTTACCAAGAATGAAACCTGAACCAACAGGTAAAAAAAGTGTGTGTAAATTAATTATTTACATAAATAAAATATGCGTAATGTTTGAAGATGGAAAACTAGCATGCACATCTTGCATGTAATCTAAACGATATAGTTTTAAGAATATTGAAATATTTCACTAAGCGAACTACTGAATTTCAATACAAAAAAACGACAAAATTGGGTCTAAGAAAGCTCAATTTAAAGATTATTTGATATGCTAAAATACTTAAATCGATTTTTACCATCATGTTAACTAACGATACATTAAAATAAGGAAAATTTAACTATTTCTTAAAAATGGCAATAATTAAAAAGAAATATTTTTAATTTGTATTAGTTTATAAATAACTTGTGCTATATTTTTTTATTATGTTAGCCAAAACCCATTGTTAATAAAAAAAATCAAAACAATGATGTTTAAAATATTGCTTTAACATAAAATAAAATTTCTCGCTAATAAAATTCAATCGCTCTTTTTAAATGCAAAATTAATATAACAAGTAGAAAAAATATTTAAATACGTTTTTGAAATCATAATATTATAATAAAAATAATATTTATAATAAATCAATATTTAGTATTTGATAATCGTGGGAAACAACAAATTTTTGAAAACATGATTGAAATAATTATTTTGAAAATTATTTTCATCAGACAGTCTCATATATTACTTTAATTTTAAAAAATATAGGTCCCAATTCCTTAAATATCATTTGCTGATATTGTAATCTTATTTGTTGACAAATTATATGAAAGTAATCGCACAATAATATTTTGAATTTTTCGATTATAGAATTTCTAGACGTAATTTCACTTACCTTACTGGTTGAAAGGATGAAGTAATCCAACAAGGAAAATCTGCAGACCTTTGTCTGAGCTTCAACATCGGTATTCTTAATTTCAGACTAAGACGAATGTTAAATAAAAGATAGCATTTTCCTCAACGGTCTAATTATAGGGAAAGGGTAAGGGAAGGGAAAGATATATAAACTGTGAACATCTGGCAATGCGCAAATAACCAGTGTCCAAACGATTATATATTTTTCTCACAAGACGATATCAATTCTTTTCGTTTAATTTCCAATCGATAATAATTTTTTAGTCTATCTTGTTTAAATATTTATAATTATTACTATACATATTGTGTTATATAATGAAGAATTAAAAGTGAAATATCATTTTCTTGAATCTCACTTCTTATATTTAAATATACCAATTCGTTTTATGTTAAATAGATGCTCTAAGAATTTGTGATTCAGCCTTTAAATATGTATAAATATTTTAAAGTATCTGTGTGCTTATTGAAGGAAAGGGTCACATTTGATTTTAAATCTCCGAGTCTAATATTTTAATTGCATCTTATTTCAAGATATATAATAACACTTGATTATAATGTGTTGTAATGGAAAGATAATAAATTTTTATCTACATTAATTACAAAAACTTACGTCAAAATTCTTAAATATAATATTTATGTAACAGATGCAAAATACTCTTCTAACTGCCAAGAGATGGCATGGCGTTAGTGCCCTGTGGTGGTGATACTTTAAGAATCATCCGTTTCATTTGATTGTTTTTGTTTGTTATTGGTTTGATACTGGTTATAACTTAGTTTTTTTTTTGTAATTATATTTTTTGTGTTTTGTAATTAAATGTGCTATTGTGTCTTGTAATGAATCTGTTTTTACTCATGTTTATAATAAATGTGTTGCGTGGTAGTATCTTTTCTTCCATTTTTCTCAGACTTAGGAAATACAATTACTTAGAAAAGTGTTAAATATTGCTATCGTCACTAATAAGATCACAGATAAAAATTTTAAACGTAGTGCATTCTATTTCAGCAAAACGATTGCAGTTGAGATTATATGTATTTGTAAACATTTTTATAATCGTAATGACGTATCATTAAAAATGTTGATATCCTTGTGGATTTCTCTAGCAGTAGAATCTTTGTTGTTTTTTAATTCAAATGGATTAATTGCAAAATTTAGTGCATTATAGTAAAAAAATATAAATTTAGATTTTGAATTGCTAGGACGTTAATGAGTACCATTTCTATGAATTAATTTTTAAATGTTTTTAACTTTATAAAAATTTTAAAAGTTTCATTCACGTTTTTCCTTTTTAAGCAATAAAAATTTTTTTTATTATTTTTAATTAAAAAAGCATGATTATAGTTACTCTGACTACTAAATTTCACAGTTGTATGAAATATTGTTATGGCATATTTATTTGGCGGAACCCTTTCATCTATTATTCAAATTGCTTATATTGCGTGATAAATTATATTTAAAGTAAATTTTAAGCATAAATTTAATTAATGTTTTCAAAGTAATTGGATCATTATACCCATTCTATGTTTTTAAACGTAATTACAGGGTTTATTCTTACTTATTAATTGATTATCATATTGACAATAGCATTGGCTAAATTTGTATTTGAAATTTTTTATAATATCTCTGCTAGAATCGTACTCGAATCATAAATAAAAGATGATTTTTCTGTATATCTAAAATAAACTTAAACTTAAAATAGAAAATTCTTTGGAGTCACAAAGCAACACAAGTTTTATGCTATATATTTTTGTTGTCCAGATCTTTTCCTTCTAATACGAACCATTCAAATAAAAATATGGTATCATTAAGTAGAATTTATTCACCAACTTTTACTACAGAATTTTTAATTCAAGCATTATTTCTTTTAAAGTTATAATAGGAGGAATATTTAAATTTTCTTTTTCACTCGAAATTTATCTATGTAAACTTGAAAGGCGATCTCTCATAACACAAATTGGATTTTAGTTAAGAAATTGATTAATTATTGCGTAATTTTTTTATGCTCATTCTAATTGAATTTTTTATAAAAATTCAATGTTAAATACAAAATATTATATTAATTAATATATTAAAGACAGTTCTTATATCTTCTATTTCCTTTAAATTGCATTGGCTTACATGTAAAATTGATATTTAATTTTTTTTAAATAAATTTCCCCATTTACATTAAAAGTAATAACTCACTGCAACACAAATCAATTATTTAGTCTATCTTAACTATTGTTGAAGTTGAAAGAGCAAATGTGATGTCTTAACGATGAATGATAAAAATTCATCCGTATTTGACTTAATTATATGCTTCATTAGATTAAACATTCAAAAATTCCATTGACTCATTTATCTTTTTAGAAGTACTTTCTTGGGCTAAAATTGACCGCTAGTATTGAGAGCTCAATAATGGCTGAAATCGAACTCAGTATCTTCCGCTTTGAAGAGCAGCGTTCTTCTACAAAGTAGGAACTGCTCTTCAGAGCAGTAGTGGTTCGGATTGGTTGTTGTTGTTACTTATGTACTTGTTATGTATGAAGCCAAGCCTGCACGTCTGGAACTGAGCAAATGAAGTCAGAAAGGGCGTCTTCTATAAGCACCCCCTCAAGAGAGCGGAAGTACGACTTGGCTCACAGATGACAGCGCCATCTGGGTCTTTCACTTTAGAGATAGGAATCTAGAGAAGACCCAAGGCTTGGCGCCTAACACCCCCAGAGGTATTAATTTGGAACGGAAACATGGAAAAAATTTAGACCACGTTGTTTTTACTTATAACAATTGGCAAAGGTAAGCTCACCCTTCTGTTACTGTTCGAATTATTAATTTAGTTATTGGGCGAGTAACAAAAAGAACATCTTCCGTTTTTGAACAGAGCTCCCCTCCCCACGAGGGTGGAAGTACGACTTGGATGGATAAGCTCATAGATGGTAACACAATCTGGTTGTTCCAATTTACAGATAGAAAGTCAGAAAAAATCCAATGCCTGGTTCCTAAGACTCCCAGAGGTATTAATTTGGAACTGGAATATAGAGGACGTTGCGACCCCGACATATTTTACGTGCCCCAGCAGCACTAATGAACACGACTGTTTTTAATTGGCCTGGAATTGAACTCACAACCTGTCTATTGCGAGACGGACGCCCTAACTAACTACCGCGGTTTGGATTCGATCTCAGCCACTATTGAATAACAAAAGATGAATGTCTTCTTAACTGGTCTAGACGTGGATCTTTAGAAACATCAGTGACTGTTAGTACACTTTAAAGTGGTGAACATGATAATCCAGCCACATTTAAACAGGTTCATCTATAATGATAAGACATTTTTAGGAAGTTACTTTATAGATTGATGAAATAACTACTTATAGATTGAGTTACTTTCATGAAGTTTAAAATAAATATTTATGTTGCTACTATAGTTAATTATTTTGAAGTTTCAAATCATCAACTTATGAAATGCTGAATATAATAACAGCTTTGTGTGCATATGCGGAATCATTTTACTCATTTTTTTTAATTATGTAATGAGTGAATTAAAGGTTGAATTTCTTTTAGGTATTATGGGAATTACAACATATTTTATATAATAAGATTATCGTAACACCTGTAACTCTTACTGTTATGGACAATAAGAATAACTGGCGTCAAAAGCTTATACAATAATTTTTTTTATTTTTGTTTACATAAGCTTCAGTTATTATCTTACTTATGTAATTTTTATTAAATTTCCTTTTATTTCCGCACCTATTAGTTTGAATATGTCTTCTATGGAAATGCATTTTGTGATGTTTTCTTTATGAATTAGAACATTATTATGCTTTCCTTCTTATATCTTCACAGCAATGGGAAGTTCATTATTTAAATATACCCAAAATCATTTAATTTCTGTTCTATTATTATATTCTATAACTTTTTTATAATCATATATAATTTTATAATTATATTTTATATCACTCATCATTTAGTTGGCTCATTTTATATAAACTGTGTAAAGTTATTAACTTTAATAGAGAAAATAATAAATTTTTCATATAAAAATATTTAATTACAAAAAGTCAGTATAAAAATAATTGAAAATTGCATCAATATTAACAATATAAAAATCAATAAATACCAACTATTTAAAATTACAATAAATAAACGATGAACACAAAAAATGCATACAATATGTTAAAGTTTCTTAATACAATTCTTTCAGACCCTATAAAAATACACACGCTCTAAATATGTTAATAACTCTGCTAATGTTGTCATTGTAAATAGAATATATAGGCTAAATTATGCCAGAAAACAAAATTATATAATAAGTATATAAAAAAATAATTCTGTCATGATAAACAATTACAAATACTTTCACATTTTTATTTATGAATTTTAAGTATCTTTTTATTATGTTTAACCCGTAATATTTTTTCTCTTATAATGTAGTCTTCGTAATAAAATTCCTAAATCTATCTTGAAGAAAATAAAACGCCAAATAGAATTCCTTAACTTATATTTTAGTTTTTATATCTGTATCAAACACTAAAATTTAATTTCAAATTTGTTTTTCGAACTAAATATTTTAAATACTTCATGTCCTCAACTTGGATGGAGGTATCCATCCACCAAAAGCTTTCTCTAACTCTCGAACCACAGCTATGTTTAAAGCATCGTTATTTTTACGGCTAACTACCTGTATACCTATGGGCAAGGATTGCTTATTTAAACCAAGAGGACAATGGGTTGCCGGAAATCCTAATATATTCCAAACTGACGCATGGCTAGGTTCTGTAATTAAGGTTCTAATTTCAGTATGGTAAAGTGCTGTTTGAGGTAAAGTTGGGCATAGGAACACGGAGTTTTCATCCAATAATTCGTTGAAATCTTGTTTCAACTTAGTACCAAGTGCTTTGTAGTAAGATACATCGCTTTCACTGAACCATAGCGGGCACTTCAAATGCTTGAGAAGGACTGGGATGTTGAAAGTGTAGGTAGACTGACCCACAAGGGCTTTGAATATTTCTTTGGTGGCATTTATATCCTTTGGAATTCTAAGAATTCTTTTCACTTCTTCAATGTCGATGGAAGGAATTAAGGTATGCCAAAAAATGGCATTGCTCTTTTTCAGAATAGGCATTTTTACTTCTGTCGCTGTTACACCATAAGAACTCTCGAAATAAGATATTACCTAAAAATTAAATTAAATTAAGTAATGAAACATTTTAAACTATTATTTTCATAAAAAGTGCAGTTAGAAAAAGACGATCATCAACAAGATAGAAATAATATAACATAGGAATTTGTTTTAAAAGAATTATTTTATTATTAAGGCTATTAAATTATAAGTTCGTATTTAAAATTCAAACTTATCGATACTTTCTTGTAATTTTACAACAAAATTTTGCAAACTAATTAGAACCTAAGAGATTAAAATAAGTAATTTAGAAATAGATTAATTAATATCATCAAGCATGAACGAAAAAAAA
>JAPDSC010063734.1:288169-319035 GCA_026290005.1 Latrodectus geometricus | reverse complement strand
TATATATATATATATATATATATATATATATATATATATTCCTCAGATGATTTCTAGCTGAGTTATGGCAGAAAAACAACCTGGTACTTAAATTTTGAACACCAGTGTATATATATATATGTAGAAATTTATAGCTGATGTACGATTTCTAATGTTACAAATACTTTACATTCATCATTTATTTACTTGAATGCACTTATATGTTCTTGATTTCATTTTATAAAAACAAAAAAAAAATTGCACCAGTAATCTGCAATTCAATACATGATTTACAACTTGAAGTTAATAAGGAAGCTTTTATAATTGAAAGAAATGATATTCATTTTATTTTTATTTATTATGTAAACTTTTAATTTATAATTTTAAAATAATCAACACAAATAATTAGACTGGAATAGATATTTTAAATTAAAATTTGCTCCATTATAAGCAGCCGCAACGAGGGAATCAAATCTACAAATTGTTTTCTGTAATGCCAGTTCCATGCCATTCCACTCCACGCAGTTGTTTAATTTAAAATGTAAATGATAATAAATAATTAAAAGTAGCAAAACTAACAATTTTCCTTTAAAATGTAATACTTTTAAAATCAATGTTAATAGAAAGCAATTTTGTGTTTCATTTCGTTTCATTAGAAATTCTTAAAAATTTTTCAAAAATTTACAAAATTTTACAAAGAATAAAGAAGTAATCCTTATTTACTTTATCTATAAACCAAAAATTATTTCACTAGACTAAAGAAGAAATGAAATCATATAAATATATATTCCATAGTAACATTCACATACTCAGTAAATGTTAAAATAATTAAAATATTCAGTTTACTTAGTTAAAGTGAAAACAAATTAAATTAAATTTTTCTATTCTACTTTTCTTATGCTGGATAAGTTTAAATAACTATTGTACTTTTTATGACTTCTAAATTCACAAATATTTACTATCAACAGATCAAATAATAAATAGGCATAATTTTTATTACGGTTTTTCTAAGATAGATGTTAATATTTTAGAATATTAAGCAATGAATAAGTTAAATGTAATTTTTTAAAATTATTAATTTTTTAATAAATTAACTAAAGAATACATTTATCCATCATTTAAAAATTGGTATGTGTTAGTAATTATGATATGAAACATTCGAAATATTAGATAATTAACAACATGAGAAGTATACACTTCATGAGTATAAATTAATGAGCATACATTATATGCTCATTAGTACTATATATTAATTGTGGAATACAATCTTTGTTTTCAATATAAATAAATATAAATCTTATTCATAAATGCAGTAAGAATGTGCAAAATAGATTGCATTTAAGAAATTCATGATTAAAAATTACAAACTGTTGTTAGTAAACACTAAGAATATGAGTATTTTGCTATGTATCATTATATAGCCTGTTATGATTAGTAGTTCAATATTTTTTTTTAATTTGTAGAATTTGCATAATAGTTTATCCATATATAAAGAATATCAATTATCTATAGATAACGCATAGTTTATATTATTAATCAACAATTTTGTCTTCTCCTTCCAATAGTTATTGCTTAAAATTTTATGATTATATAGCCTGTTATGATGAGTAGTTCAATATTTTTTTAACTGGTAACATTCGCATATTTTTTATCCATATATAAAGAATTTTGTCAATTATCTATAAATAACGCATAGTTTTTATTATTAATCAACAATTTTGTCTTCTCCTTTCCAATAGTTATTGCTTAAAATTTTATCCTGATTCTATATCAAAATTTTGGAATTTTACTACGATGCGATCAATAATAAATGTGGCTCCTAGACATTAAATGATTTAGATCAATTTAGAATAACTTACAGTATTATTATTTAAAAGCTTTTAATAAAAAATACTTTATACATTCTCTTTCAGATATAAAATATGCAGAACGTGAGTAATAAAACAAAAGAAAATATCTAATAAAAAAATTTCTTTCCGTAATTCCATAATTTATCTTCCTAAAATAAGTAAGTCTTTTAAATATTTATATATCCTTATTTAAGATGCTAAGAAATATCAGATATTCAATTTTATACATTGCTTAAATATAATTAAATAATTTCTTAAAATATAGTTTAGACTTGGTTTTAACAATTTATAAGAAAAGATAAAAAAAATTTCTTCTTTTAAAGGAAATTTTTTCCTCTAAATAAATATAATTAATAGGGTTAGTAATTTTTTTTTATATTTTGATACAAAAACTTTTAAATTTTTCCTTTGAAGAAATCATAGTAATTAGGTCTCATCCAGGTAATAACTTTAACTCAAAATATAATGAATTAACAAAATAATGAAGCTGAAGTAGATACAATGTTAGCAAACAAAAGAGTTCAAATATTTAATAAAAAATTCTATTTTTGACATCATAATTATTATTGTAACTATAACAATATATGTTATTCTTAATCATGTTTTACAAGAAGGATAATCATTCAAAAGAGTATAAATAAGTAATCATGCCCTATGAATATTTCGAGAATTTCTTTTGGTTAAAAAAATGAAAAAAAATCATAAAAATAAGAAGTATTAATTTAAATAAGAAGAATTTATTAATTTCAACTTATTTGATATTTATGTACTTGTCTTTTAAAGGAAGTTTTAAAATGTAATTAACGGCAAAACTTCACTTTAATTTTTTAAAAAATAATTATGTAACATAAGTAAACTTCCATATAGAGATACAGTATTAGGCTGAAATATAATTATCAAAACTGTAATTAATTTTGAAATATGTTTCAAATATTTATATTAAATTTTATCATAAATATTACTTGCATACATAATTTTTTGTGCATAGATTTTAAAAATACGCTAAACTTTATCTATCAAGAATATTTAATTTGAAATTTACTTTAAATTGTTTTGAATTCGAAATTTCAATTTTAGACATTATAGTTGATATTTTCTTATAAAAATTATTAAAATTCTAAATCAAATTATTTCGAATAAGTTTGTAGTAGTATTTCGGATAAATTTGTAGTAGTAAAAATTTGTACAAGTATTGTTTCATTTAATATTCACAACGTCTCTTGCAACAAATAATTCAAAATAATTAATGAAAAACATTTTTCCAATTTCAGAAAATAACCAGGTGAAGTAGTATTTGCCAAGATAGTAATACTTATATAATTTTATCATTACACAGATAAAAACATAATCGAAAGAAAATTTCAAATAATTTCTATTTTATTTTGTAAAAAACTCTAAATTGAAAATGAATCTTGGTTTAATCTTTTAAGAAAATATTTTGAAAATGGTTTTTCTGTAAATTCAAGCATATTCTGCATTTTTTTAATTTACATGAAATTGCTTTACATTTATTTCTAGTACTGAATGAGTGCGGCATATCTCATACGCTATTAGGCAAAATGTGATACTACTTATAACTGCTGATGATTTTTAATAATAAAAACAAACAATTACATTCACCTGCATTGTTTTGGAAATTTTTAAATGCATTGATTAAATTGGTGACTTAAAATATTTCTTAAACTATACATCTCTGCAATTTTTTTTAAGTTTAAAAGTGAATAATTTGTATTTTATACTTTATAGAAATAGTACTAAAAATTTAAAAATATATTTTAATATATTATTTGTGTATAGATATTTAAACATATTTTCAATGACAAAATTCTACAATTATCAAAAACGTTGCTCACATTTTCTAAAGCAATATGTTTGAAACAAAACATTAATAATTTCAAATTTTTATAGCTACATTTTTCACATCGTAATTGTATGAAATTATTCAATAAAATATGTACTCAAAATATTTCATTTAATTATATCAGGTTAACCAAGTCAGTGCTCAGTGAATGAATTTTCAAAACTTTTGAATACCTGCATTATCGTCCATTAAGTTTACACACACACCCACACATCACAATCTGTGTCAAAATATCAACTCTGGGTGCACTTTACTTGCCAATATATCTAGATATATCGGCAAATAAATACGCAGATTTATTGCCAAATATTTATTCCTTTAGGATAAAAAGTAAACACGAATTAGAATCGATACCGTGTCTACTTTTAATCCTAAAGGAGTACCGGATAAGCTCTTCTAACCCAGAGAGCATGATCCATGTCATGCTACTCTCATTAGATAGTTACACAGTAAGAGTAAGACTATGTATTCATGACCATATGTGATTATCTCCAAATTTTACGCATTCATGACCTCATGTGTTTCTCTGCAAATTTTATTTTGCACTGATGGAAATCAGTTCAAAATAAAGTGTAAAATGATTGGTCTGACAACATAACACATTATCAATCCTCAGATGTCCATAGTTTTTCCTGCCATCACTTCAAATGAATTTTCGCATTTCTGAATTAAATTGGTTTTTCTCATCAGCACCCTACTATGCACTCCAATACAAACTATCAACTTCAATCTTTGCACTTACTTCGAGTTTCTAATTTGAGGGACCTTGAAATATATTGGGACTAGTCTTAATATTTTTTTTCATTTAAAGTCCAATAAAGTCACTACTCTATCATACTATCTGTATGTACCAACGCCCATTATATTCTCTAAAATTTGTTCATACCCGCGGTAAAGATCACACAATTTTTTCAATAAATTCAAATAATTAAATTATTTTTATAAATAATTTTGCTTTGGGAATCTATTATGCCTTTATATTTATTACTTTATTTCAAATTCTAACAAATCAGCATAACATGTTTAAATAAAGAGCTTGAAAGAGTTATTGTTAATATAATAAAGTAACATTCATATAAATATATTAAATCTGTTATAAAAAATGCTCTTTAAAAATAATTGATATAGAATCTCAAAATCGTGGAATATGTGGCTTGAAGAGACCTTAGAGACCTTGAAAAAAAGGAAGATTGTGCAAAAACATCTTTTGCTTGACATTGTAAGAAAAAATACCCATTTCTAATTAAAAAGAATGATTTACAATTTATGAATAATGTAATCAACTTTAGGAAAGATTTTTAAACTGAAACTGTTAAAAGAATTCTCTATTGATATATAAAATCAAATATTTAGTAAAACCCAAACAATTGAAATTATGCATTATAAAATTACATGTATAAGGGAAATTTACGTCATAAAAACCCATAACAAAATTTGATTTTTAAATTTGTATTTTAAGTCTATAAAATTACAAGTTTCAAAGTTGTATAATATATAGAAATAATGAAAAATTCTAACATCGATGTTCTTACCCAAAATTATCTTTAATTTTTGTCCAAAGTAAAAAATAAAAAAAGAGCTTGCTTGATTTTGAAATTCGAAAATAAATAGGAAGAGAAAAAAACTGTAATAATGTATACCAATAAGTAATTGGACACCTATGCAATAGATGATTTCAGCGGTCCTGAGCTAAGTCTCGCCTCCGTCAATATCTATCGTGTAGGAAACAGCATCGGCATTAGTCGTATGCAAGATTCCACGCACTTAGGAGCTCTCTGATTTTGAGAAAGGTATTATTATTGGGTATCACAAATCCGATCCTTAAGAGACATATCTAGTAATTTGAAGTACCCAAAATCGACAGTGACCTATACGTGATTAAGAAGTGGAAGGTGAGCGGTGATTGTTAGAATGTGCCCCGAGTTGGAAGACCAACATAACTGGGAGATAGAGATTAACGAGTGCTGTCCAGAAAAATTCGGAAGAATTGCACTCAACCGATGGCCTCATCTGCGAGGAGTTTCAACAGGTATCCCGGAGTATAGTTTCAATGAATACTATCTGTAAGGAAGAACATCTGCTTGGTTTTCATGATCATGCTGCTGCCCATAAACCTTTGAACACAAAGTCCATCCACGCTGCTCTGTTAATGTGGTGCAAAGTACATCGAAATTGGACCGTAATTCAGTAGAAACGATTTTTTTGGAGATACGAATCAAGGTTCACCCTTTATCGTTCTGATGAAGGATCTGCCATCTGCCTGAAGAACGTCTCCTACAAGAATGCTTTGTGCCAACAGACAAGTTCGGCGGAGGTGAAATTATGATCTGAGGGTATTTCTCTTGGTATAGATTGGGATCTTTGGTCCCCATTCATGGTAAGCTCGATACTGATGCCTACTGCACTATTTAAGATGACAATGTTTTTCCCACGTTGTGGCAGCTTTACGGGATGGTCCCCTATTACTTTCAGGATTACAACACCAATTGTCATCTTCCGAGGTTAACCAAGGCTTGGTATGGTGACAATAGAGTTTTCTCTATCGAATGGGCTGGACTGACCTGAATCCTACCGAGAATCTTTCCAAATCCTCATGTGTCCAGACCTGAACCTTTCGAGAACCTTTGGGACAAGTTAGATCGCTGAATTCAAGGGTGCATTACCCGTCCAAAATCGGTGAAGAAACTTGTATGTCTATTCCAAGCCGAGTGGGAAACAATACTATTAGCTGTAATACAAAGATTTGTTGAAAGTATCCTCAGGAGAGTTCACTTTGTAATTGCCTCTCGTTGATGCTCTACCAACTATTGATTTTGAATAAAGTTAGTTTTTTTTTCGTATCGCAGGTATACAAATACTTATTGGATGACAGTATAGATTGCTAAGGAATCTTTAATTACAAATATAAGATCATGATTTAAATATACTCTTTTGCAAAAAAATTGGAGAATTTTGGAAAAAAATTCAAGTGTCTCAAACTTATGCATATAATTTGTTATATAGGAACTAGGTAATTTGTAAAATTTTCAAATCCAGCAACGTTAATGCTGGTCATTATAATGATTGTTGTGGTAAAACTCAGTATATATGAGTAACACCAAGCTAACCCAGGTTCTTAGAAATTAGTGGAGACTTATTGAGAATAAATCAGAAAGGCAAAGTTAAATAATAACATAATTTTATTGTACTATTAACATTTAAATATTTACATTTACCACTCTAGATTAATTATCTTAACAATATATAAACTTAATTAAAACATATTTATAAAACATTGTGTGGCCAGGATCCTGAGGAAGAGATTAAAAAGACTCACACCCTTTATAGTGCATTTCTCTTGGTTGGTCAGTACAGTTGCTCCTCTTTCTTTAGGCTCTCCTTTCATCATTATATTGCGCCTGCATTACCCGTGAATTGTGCTCCATGTCTCTCATTTTGTTCAGGCCTGTGCTTCACCGCTCCATACCTTTCTTTCTATCATCGGAGACTACGTCTATTTCTCTATAATTCTTATCTCATTGGATTTTTGGTTCTCTCATATCTCATCGGTGCCTTCCCAATGTCGTAGGAGGCTTTTGTAACTATCAATTTATTTATCTGTGAATAATCTTCGGATGTTCAACTCCTTAATTTTATAGTCATGTTCATCTCTCCTACCATTTCTTCTATTGGTTATTTTCTTATCATCAAATGAATACGTAATTTTTAGTCTTCCAGGGAATGATCGGAAATCTCCCCTCCACAACCCTTGATTGGCCACACACAAACGAAAAGAAGAATATTTTTATTTCATACCGACCACCCATGCATCCCATAGGGAAAAGGACCCTGGGATGAAAAACTGCAATAAACTTTAATTGCAGTTTTCGGGTACCACTTTGAAATGTCTAGATTTATTCCCTTATGACACTTGTCACATTGTATTACAATTTTTATGTATTTCCTTTATACATTTTAAACTACTACTGCTGAGAGGAATTGTTACTGAATTCATTGTACAGTAAAACATCTGTTTCTTCTCCGGCTCCTTTTATGTCGTTTGCACTACGACAAAGATTTCTATCTAATATGTAATCAAATCTCTCGGTTTAGGTTCAGTAACACTTGAAAAATCTGCATGTTTTTCGCTAATGCAGATGCAATGAATAATGCCATTGCGACCTATTCAAAACCCTTTTTTATTGCTCCAAATAGTCAAAATGAGTGTAAGAAACTTGTCAAATTAAGGAATAGGATATAACCTGTATAGTATAGGCACATGATTCTTTATTGGTGTTGCACCAATCACTATTAAAAGGAACTTATTAATAAAATAAAAGTTTTGAAATGTTAAGATTAACAAATGAGGCATATTATTTGATGACTGATTTCAGACAAAATCTGCTCTAAGGTCACCATTTTATGACCTTAGAGCAGCTACAGCATTTCTATATCACTCGGGAAAACCAGTGTTTTTTATATCGCATTAGATACAGTAATTGAAGTAAATAAAGACAGATTGAAATAAATGTATTATAAAATAAAAGGAGAGTATTTATAGGAATATTTTTATAAATATTAAAATTTCCCAGTTAATACTCTGTTTTTTTAATTTTAGCTCTCTTCCTCGACGCGTGATTTCTAAATAAGTAATGTGAGTTAAAGCAGCTTTACGCTGTTCTTCGTTCTTGCGGCAAGCAGTTGGGATGACGACCACATTTTCCCTCAGTGAGTTTCCAGAGCTATATAGGTTGGGCTATATATATATATATATATATTGTTTACAAATATTCATATTGTAGATGAATTACACATTCCTATTTCAATTTTCTAAATATATGAATATAAATTTGGATTTGTAACGGATGCTACTTAATAATATGTGTCTTAAGTATAAGCTTTAAATTTACAATTTTTTTTGGTGTTTTAACTAATTGCAACTTTATTAGATTTATTTTCTGAAAAACAATTTTTTAAGATACTCTCAGATATTAGTCATAAAATAAATTATATGCTATGATAATCATCTTTTATTAAAGAACATATAGTAGTCAATCATGCGTTACGAATAGTTTTAATTTGTTGTGTTAAAATAAAAGTATAGTAAACGAATTTTTTCACTTATAAATAATACATTTTTGTGACAGTTATAATCCAATAATTTATTTCGTAAAGTAAAACAAGGCAGATCTACTTTAGCCAAATCGTTTATAAAAATGATTGAAATAAGGATTTAGTATTGTGTCAAGATATTTTTCTCAGTTATTCTTTATTGGAAAATGGGTTTGTAAAAGATAGAGATCTTTAAAGTAATCTGTGATCCATTTATTCTATTGAAAATTTTAAGAGCAATTTTAAATTAGGAATTTATAGTAAAGTATTGAAATAAGTAAACCAAGATTTGTATTCAAATAAAAATATTTAAAAGTTTGAGAAAAATAAAATCTTACCTCCAGTTTTCAATATTGAGAGCAGCAATTTTTTCTTTGGTTCTTTACAGACCTGAATAAAAGTAAATGAGTACCACAATAAAATATTTAAATAGCTAAATGATTTATAATACATATTAAACAATACTTTATAATTATTTTTTTTACTTTAACATACTTCTTAATAAATATTTTATTATAAAATTTTAATTATATTTCATCAATCTTTCAGCAGCAATATATATTAGAGTTGGCGTTCATAACAAAAAATAACAATAGAATTTTTAAAGGTAAACAAGACAACTTTTGATGTTTAAAATTTTAAATCTCAAAGCATTAGTATTAAAAAATTTATTTGCGATTTATAAATAATGTATAATGTTTTTAACAATTTATTTAATAACTCTGTATATTATTTTATTAATATTAAATAAAGCAGATTTTTATTATTTATTTAATATCATTATTGTATAATCTCACTCATTCTTTGAAGTGTTAAATTACATCATTATTTTTATTACAAAATTCAAAAATATTCAAATTCCTCAGATTAGGTATTAATTTAAATTTATCCACCTACATATATTTCTTATGACGTCTGCCAAAACCACGTCGACATCCTTGCATTTCAGTTATGAATATTTAATTTTATGCTATGCTGTAACAAAACTAGAACTAGAATAATTTGATTTGTCATCCTGAAGCAACATATAAGACAGCTTCACCCTTTTGTCACGTATTCTACAAAGCAAATGCAAATTCAATTATCAGCGAAAGTTTAGTTTCTTGTCAGGAAATATGTGTTTTGGATTTAAAGATAACTTTTCGAAATACATACCTAGAATAAATAATAATAATAAGCAATATCGAATTTTAGGAGAACGTGTTAAAGGAATGTGCATTGTGTTTTAATAAACACATGATAAATTAAAATTCATTTTTCATGAAATTGAAATACATATTTTACAATTTAATATCTACTGTAATTAATATGCGATATATTAAAATAGAATAAAAAGTGCTTACAATGATCAAGATTTACTCTTTTTCTTTTATTTTTTTCCAGTGATAAAAAAAATATAAAAGCATTTAATCTATCACTTGATTAAAAATAAAAAGTTTTCCGAAGTTTTATTCTTACTAATCATATATTTTTTAGAAAATTAGAATATTTATATCAATTTATACAGCTGTTTAATAATCATTTTTGATTCTATAATTTGATAAATTGAAATCTACTTTTAAAACGATTTACCATAATTTCTTAAATTGTTATACAAATTGTTACTTATTTATGATATTGTACTAATGTTATAAAGCAATCAATAGAAAAATACATGTTTTTACTGATTACACTTCTTCTTAACGTTATATTTGGAGTTAAATGTTCACAATATAACAATAATTAATTAAGATCCTATCTACGTAAAACATTATGAGGAATTTGAAGTAGTGCATGTAAAGATGAGAGTGTTTCTTATGAATTTCAGTCAAATATGATGTGACATTAAACAGAGTCATTATTATAGCATTCTTTAGTCTTACATACATGAGAGGAATTTCATTTTCCTAGATTATCATTTAATAACAGAAATGCTATCTCTTTTGGAAGAAATATAAGCAATTTTACCTAAAAAAGATGGATATAAAGTATAATCAGTGCATTAGAAGTAACCAAAACTGGTAAAAAATGCAGCACTTTTCAACAATTTTGATTCAAATGTTTATCTTTTAATCTTATTTTAGAAAAATTCTTTATTCTGTAGAGATTTAATTAATTATTCATACTGAATTTCTATACTATTAATTGAATTAAGGAAGTAATTAGAATTTTTACTACATACATAAAAATATATATGCAAACTAAAAAAATGTAAAATTATGAGTGAAATCAAGAAGAAAGTATAATATTCATCTTTCTCTATTTGTATGTTGGTCAACTCACAAATACACACTCACTTTTTCAGAAGAGGGATTTATTATATTTTAACTTTGAATTGACACCATAATTTATAAATTACTTACACTTTCTTTAATTTAACTCATAACTTTCAAATTACATGTTGCAACCACATTTTTCTGAATTTTTGATTTGCTAATACCAATAAATATTTTTAATTTTTTGCATATTTTTCAAAGTACTTCTTTGCATATAATTTAAGGTATTGCATTGATTTCAATTTATTTAATATTTCTTCTCTTATTTGTATTCAAGTGTATAGTTTCATGACACTCGTATCTTTGATTTTTATTACTCATCAAGTTACATTTTACTTTATCTTTTTATTCCATTAGCTACCTTTGCATTGGTTTGATTGCCTCTAATATATTAGTTAATATTGCATTTCATTGATTCCTTGAACTTTCATATGCCCTATACATTTAATACTATATTTACTGCATTATATTATAAAAGTTATATATAGTTATATACTCTTATGTCCCAAGATCAAAGTTTTATATAAATTTAAAATAAGAAAATGTACTGCATTGAAATTCTTTCAGTTTTTGTGTTAAGTGGAATATAAATTGTTTGCAGTACTATTATTATTCTTAACATAATATTGCAGAAAACATTTTACATTATCGGAGCATTACGAATGAAACTTCAATTTAAATTACAATTGGAATCTGATATTTCATAATGTTCATATAGACCGTCGGAGTTAATTAACTTGTAAGAAAAAATCTTAATAGAGACAGTCTGTATTATATTTTTGAAACTTCGTTTTGACTTATAGATAGAGAAATTTTAGTTGCTTTAAAACTTACCTCATAAAATTTTAATAACATACTGCACATGCTGCTTCATTAATTTACTAATTGCAATGGATCAATATGTCTGAAACTTTTTTTGCCTCTTCCGAAAGGGAAATAAATGAAATTTATTTATGGACTTTCAAAATATATTTTCTTCTTTAAATTTATTATATCTAAGTTTCATCAAAAAAAAGGAAATATTTTTGCAAGAAAATTATATGAATTTTTAATTTGATTTTTCATAATCATCACATACTAATAGCTTAATTATATTTATCTTTTATTTTAATATAAAAAAAATCTTATTTTCTAGAAAAAAATGTAACTCACTTTAGAAGGAACAATATCTTGAATCATCTAAATATTTAATTTTTAGTTTTAGTTTTTCGTATGAAGGAAACGAGATAAAAGTTTGACTTTAAAGATTGATTGATCAAACATTAGACATATTATTTGATGAATGAGTTCATATACTTACTCTGAATTTTAAAGTAAACAAGAATGAATATGAGCCCCTTTGAAAATTCAATTTATTTTCGTTATTATATGATAAATGATTGATAAAAGTGAGAAGTTGACCTGCTTTTATAATATGACTAGTATTTCTTCTCGGGAATAAACTGGACTGACAAGTTCTTAAACCATGTGATGTCCTAAGTTGAATATATATTTCCACTTTTTTCAATGGCAAAGCAAAATTGAATAAATTTATTGGTAGCGTTATAAAGTAAGATTGTTATGATTGTTTATGGTTGTTATGTGTGTTGATGATTGTTTATCGGAACAAAATGGACATTCACATGAATATGTAGTCTTATAAAAAATATTGCTTTCCTTATTTGTTCAAGCTGAAATAAATTTAAAAGGAAGAGTTTACTAAAATCATCCTCTTGAACTCATTGAAGCAGGTTTTTATATTTAACACAAATAAAAATTTGGATTAAAATAATTCATAAATAATTTAAATTACAGATGTGCAATAGGTTATAAATAGTAAATTTGTTTTAAAAAATAAGACAAAGTTTTGGCAAACGGTAAAATATAATTAGAAAATTGTATGTTTAATAATGCTTCTTTTATTATACTTTCTTCGAATATTTATAAGCAAAATAGAGCTACTTTTAAATAATACTGCAAACAGTAAACACATGAATGCATTTGCTTTGTCTATCTATTATATTCTTATTGTTTAAATTGAAAAGTCTATATTTTATTACACTTTTAACTGGACCATTTTGAATATTAATTAAAATTGCTCTAGAATTTTTTTGTTATAAAAGCAACAAATCCCAGAGAAAAAAATTTATTAGGAATAAAAAAAATTAATTCCAATAAAAATTGTACGTTTTATAATTCAATTTCGCCTAAGGTAATATCTAATAGATATCCCTAGAATATTAAGAAAAATATTTACAAGAACTCCAAAGCTTTATGAGAAAAGTGTTTCATATTTTTAGTACAAAAATTGTAATAATAATCTATCCTATATTATTGTAACTAAGCAGTTGTTAAATTATTGATATTATATACAATTTTTCACTAAGTTGCATAAAGGCTTACGCCATGGTTATGAAAAATAGCATCAACAAGGATTTAAAGGAATTCTCAATAATCCAATTTTCTAATAATCATTGCCCATCTTTCAATGAAAATTACTTTTTTTTACCAGATTTATAGTTTTATTCTTAAAATTTGATTTTTGTAAATTCTGATTTCAGACAGTGAACTTAACAATAAAATCATTTGAATAAAATAAGTGACCTGTAAATTTATTTTATGATTTAGAATTTTTTTCTAGTCACATGAAATAATTTATTCAATTAGACTATATATTTACATTTGATATTTCATCAATTTTATACAAAAATATTATATTGAATTCTCTCTTCATTGAACGCTCTAATAATGAAATTTACCCTAAAAATTAACCACTTTTAATATCTTTATTCAATTTCAAAAACGATTGATATTGATATTTTTAACTGATTTTTATCTACATTTCATTTGATTCAACTATACACTGTTGCACCCTTATCTGTTATTTAACTGATTTTTATCTTCATCTATGTCTGATTAATCTATATGTTTCGCAATATTTGATTGATCAAAATTTGATTGGAACAATGATGAAGGGAATTTACATTTCTATTATTCATAATATTGAAAACGAAGATAATTTTGGGCCGATATACATTTCATCTAATATTTAGGTAATATATTCATGAGTCTCAATTCATGATGTAAATCATATTTTAAGAGACATGATTAAATAATTTATAGCTTTTACATTTCAATGTTTTGAAATATTATACAGCCCATTCTATATGTTTCTATAGAAAACCTATGTAAGAAATTTATTCAGTAATCCAAAAAATTATATTTTCAGAGGATTTTAATTAGATACTTTTATTATTTTATGCTTTCGCCTCTTAACTGAAATTTCTGTTACAACTGTTTTTTCCAAATTCTTCGTATCTATGCATTATATATTTTATATGCTATTTTTATATGCATTATATATCAACTTAGGTGTGCGAAGAATATAAAAAATATTTAATGTAAGTTCTGATACGATTTACTTTTATTAATTTACTGTGTATCTTAAAATGCATGGGAAAAAGTCTTGGTATGCTATTTATTCTAGTAAAGTGTAAATTAAATTTCCTTGCTTTAAGTGTGGTTTAAAGTTATAAATTCGTTGGATTAGAGGTAAAATAATTTTTGCATATATTCTTTGAATCATTTTACATCAACCACACACTCAGATATATATATATATATATATATATATATATATATATATATATATATATTGTTGGGTGATTTATTACTATTCTTGGGATTTTTCATTAATTTTTGGTAATCAGTGTCGGTTTTGAAAAATTGGGTTTGCTTATAATTGGAATATTATTTTGCTTTTTAACTTTAACGAATTCATCGACACATAAAATTAATTATGAAATTACAAAAAGTCCCTATAGTATATATATGATATAGGCTCAGTTTTAAACGCATTTTTTGTTTAGATACAAACAAAAAACCTTTACCGTTAATTTTCTACATATTAAATTCCTTTATAAGCATTTATGTAATTTACGCATACACATTTTTTACATTTTAAAGTTGCCGCTTCAAAAAAATATCATGTATTGACTTTCAGTTTTCCAATTTGCTCGACATAAAGTATCTCGATATTTCCTAAATAGATGAGATAATACATATTTTGAAGATAAAGTATTGATTTTTTAATTTCTACAATGTGTATGTTCTATGAGTCATTTATTTACGTTTTATTAAAAATGAAGCAAATGAGATAAACAAGCATTGATACTGGTGCCCATACAAGATAAAACTATAAGAAAGCTGAGAGAATGGTCAACAAAATTTAGTCCATAGATAACACGTTTTACAAAAATATTACAAAATTATCAGTTACTGGGTATCTTAGAACTAAAACAACAATTCATTTTCAAATTTCTATTGCAGAAATATCAAATTATTCATGTCTTTATTAACCCTGTTTTCAGCTGCCTGTAGAATTTTTTACATCATGATGCGCTCAATTTGAACGAGCAACTTTTAAAATTTTTTTCTATTTACGATAAAAAAAATGTTTAGCTATTTTTTTTATTTTAAAAATATTATTTATGAGTTCCCACTGGCTGGAAGTAAATAACATATGTTTACTGGATCAGATCCTCTTTTTTTAAATATTCTCATAGATTTATTATTTGTATAAAAAACAATGTAATTCACTTATTTACTTATTTTTAAAAGAAATATCATTAATTTCAATTAATGTATATTTGCCTTACCCAATGCATCATCAGCCAGTATATCGGAGACTGTCTAAATGAAATTTTATGATCTAGCTGATTCTTATTTATAAACAAAATCTGGAATATCATTAATAGTTTTATTTTTATGGTCATGTATTTAGAACAACAATATTAAATAATCTGAAAATAAATTATTTTTTTACATTTTTACTATGTTTCTATTTAGAAGCTTATATACATCATCCATGGGATTTTTACACTCAATAACAATTTTAATTGGAAATTCAGTTTGTATTGCAAGTTTTTAAAAGAGCTTTTATTACAAAAATTTTATTATTAATTATTTTGCGCATAAGAGAAAACAGTTTATATAAGCCTTTACAGACAATACTTCTTTTAAAATATATATATAAAATATATATATATATATATATATATATATATATATATATATATATAATGATTCAATCTTATAATCAGTAATGATTCAATCTTACGCAACTATTATATTGATAAATTGATAAACACATTATTCGCACAAAAAATATAGATATTATGCTATTTATGAATGCTAAAACTTAAAATATGTGTTCCACACCAAGCAAGAAAGTTAAAATTTTGATTATTTCAGCATCAGGTTAAAGTACTTTAAAATGAATGTTAAAATGCTATCTTAAATAGTCAAAAATTCTATCTCTTTGACACCAAATTTCTTGGTGGAAGGAATTATAGAATGTCAAGCATTTCTGCCACGATTGTTTGACGAGAAACTCGTTGGAATTAAAAGTCAAAATCAACAGCCCTACATTTAATTAGAAGATCGGGATTAGATATTAATCGAATTAAGCTTTGTGTAGCGATGTATTTCCAGAATTCATTAATTTCTCATGTCATGCTCCAATATTGTAGATATTTCATTCAATTCTACACAACTAATAAATAATTTTAGTTAAAGGTATGTCAAAAGATGTCATACACTGCATGTATTATTATATGTTGAATTTATTTACGCTGTCATTATTCTTTTGAAGACTTCTCAAGTACATGATTAGTTTTTATTTATTTTTTTCTTTAATATTTTTAGGATTCAAAATTTTGCTAAAATATTGTGTCATTTTATCATTAAATTTTCCCTAAATTCAAGGTTATGAACTTTGTAATATTTGAAATGTTCATTATTGTAAAATTTTAGTTATCATTTAATTCAGATATTTCATAAAAGGTATTGTTTGAATATTAGTTTAAAATTATAAAAATATATATAGAAAATAAGCATAGTATTGAAGCAATAAATAAAAATATGTTTAATTACACACTTTATCTAATACAATGTTTGATTAGATATTTAGATCTAATACTTTGTCTAACACAATGTATTTAATTTTCCACTATAAAATAAATAATGGTTATTTATATCTTCAATAAATTTATGAAAATGCATAATCCTTCATACTTTTGTGAACTATATTACTGTCTCATTTTTCCTTCTTAAAAATTTAAGATAAAATGCTTTTATGAAGTGCAAAGAAAATTTTTTCTTTAAAAGATATACTGTTTAAATAATTATAAATTATTTTTGAAAATGAATTCAATGTTGCATTAAAAATTTCCATTTTTCAGATAAAATTTTTCCTTTTTGTGTTTATTAATATAACCATTTCATTTTTTAAAATATTTTTAGCGATAAAAATTTAGAAAATAATTTATGAAGAAATTAATACAATATTTATTAAATTATTTTTAATCGTATGCACAATTATGTGGAATTCAATGAAATTGAATTTAAAGATTTTTAACCGTTATTTATAATATTTTCTCTTGATCCTGTAGCATCAATTGATGTTTCATAAGACCATCTTCTTTCACTGTTAAACCTATTAACGCTTTTTATGCATTAAAATAAGGTTATACAACATAGAAATGAGGTGATTTTCTTAACAAATGTAAAAATAATTCATCTTAAAACTGAACTAATTGTTGAAGAATTTTATTTACTCATAGATTTCAACAAATGTGATGTAGTAATACGCTATATTTAAAATCGCATCATCTGGAACACATTTATAAGTACCATTATCAAATAAAAACAAAAAAACAGACAAGTATTTTCTATGCTATCAATTGATTTATTACTGATCTCGAGTAATTTTGTAGATGGTACAGTAAATTTAATCTAGATTTATAAACTTTTATTTCAAATCAATATGCATACTATTTCAGTATAAAAGGGGATTTTAAGAGGTAAAAGAAATGAAGACATGATTTTTTTTCTCTTAGCCATAATATATGAAATAATAAAACATTAAAATATTAATCCAAAATCAGTTCTTTAAATCAAGAAGAAACACGAAATTAATGCTTTAAACTTTTTTTGTGGATAATTAGAAGTTTATAACGGAAATTTTTATCATTTACTTTCAGCAATGACATTTCAAACCTATACCACACGCTTTTCAGTAAAAATTTTTAACTGAGAACATTTTATGTGTTCAACATTATAATTGAGTCACATATTCAATGCAATAATCATATCAGTTACATATTCAATTACATACAGTGTTTTTTAGATTAAAGTTTAAAATTTCTTTTAGAAATATTATGTAAAATTCGCGTTCTCATTAGTAAAGTGTAATTTCTAAGAAATTATGCATACTAATGCATTATATAAGATCAATACTTCAAAGATATATTGTTTTTTATAATATTAATGTAGTGGAAACCTATAGTATTCTCGTACTTAAAACAGTTCTTGCATTTCTAATATTCAATATTTATCACACATTAAAATTGAGTCAATATATGTTGCATAACTAAAATTAGAAATTCAAGTCTTCACATATACTCTTTTTACCAAAATATAAAAAATAAATTGTAAAAAAATATAAGTTTGAGACCGATATAAGATTCATAGATGTGCTTATAACAATATATATATATATATATATATATATATATATATATATATATATATATATATTTTTTTTTTATTATCTCTAAATTTCATTAAATATTGTCTTATAATTCAGTGGATTCATATATTATTATAGAATATATAAAAATGTGTATGAGCATTAAAATCTTTAATACTAAGAAATGTTTAAGGAAATGCTAATCACATGAAAGGTACACACTCAAAACAATAATAATATGAATTTGGCTCAGACAACTTTAAGCACTGATTATCTCTTATGTTTGCGATTTTTAATACCAATATAAAATTTGGTTCAGTAATCCATAATTTCTTGAAATCAATTTAAGAGAAAAATTTTAAGCATTAATAACAATTCAAGAAATGGTTTTGAAAGCGTATTAAGATGTAAAAATTTAGTTATATCGTGTTTGTATATATTTTTAACGAGAATAATTGAAAACAGATTTTTCAAAATAATATTTAAAATGTTCTCAAGTGCATAATATTGGTCTTATTCAATTTAATCTAGATTAAAATGGCTTGACACTATAAACATCCTCACCATTTTAAGTAACAAAATATTAGCATATCGGCAGATTTAACTATTTAATAGCCAAAACTTGAGTAATAACTTAGCAAAATCGTAATTTTATGTAAAAAGCAATAAGAAAATTTAAACTTAAGTATCAAATACGATCAAGTACTCAAAATATATATCAAGCCATTTTCAATTTTTCTACAAATCAATTTAACATAAATTCATTTAATTTGCGTAATAAATTTGAAAGTGGGTTTTTTTTTTTATTTCAGCTCTTGAAAAGTTGAAGACGCAGAAATAAGGATAACAAAATAAGTTAACAAGAGAGGAAAAGAGAAGATGTAGATATTTGAAAAAATTCTATACTACATATTTTAAATTTCTTACTAATTCATAAATACATGATTAGATACTTAATACTTATTATTGATCTTAAAAGAATTTTAAGTACTTTTACAAGTAAATATGACCAAATAATATATATATATATATATATATATATATATATATATATATGTTTATATATATATATTTATATATATATATATATTATTTATATATATATATTATCCTTTACTCTATTAAAAAATTTTAAATTATATTTTATTCTCAATAATAAATTGTTAACCCTTCCTTAGATAACATTTAATTTCTCAATTGTTACAGTAATCTATTTAAAATATCAGTAATTAAATCTATTTTATAATATCACATCTTTATTTAATTTATAAAAATATTACATATATAATTTAATACATTTTTATGAATATTTTGCTGTTACATACGAATTAATTATATCGATATTGAATTTATTTAAGATTTAAAATGTTACAGTAAATTATTTTTAAAAAATTATTATCAATGTGACATATTTTGAAGCATCAATGTGCAGAAGAGAAACTCAAAATTTAACTTCAAAATAATGAAGCGAAGGGATTTGCATCTTAAGAAAATTAAATTTCTTAGAAATTAAATTTAAGAAAATGTAATTCCTAAGAAAATAAGATAAATACCATCAAGCGAAACTGTCATCTGCATTTGAATTATCCGAACAAAATAACTTTTAGTAATTTTATTAGTTCAGTAGTTATTTAAATTAAATATCTTTTAAAAATATATTTCTTAAAGTGTAGGGGTATTTATTATTCATTAAGAAACTGAAATTTATGTCATTTTTTACTTTACAATTAATAGATTTCCAATAAAAATTTTCACATTTTTAATAAATGTATTTTGAAACATCATGTAAGTTCTTATAAAAATTTGTGACTTTAGAAGCATTTTCCTAAATTAAAAGTAAAAAGGACATATTAATCATCTTAATATTTTTAAAAACATTATTTACATAAACTTAAGCGTTCTTTATAAAATGCACAGGAAATTCCAAATTAATAATGTTCAAAAGTATGCAGGAAATTAAATTTTTACTAATGTTAAATTTAATATTTAGACTGATTAAATTTTTGTATGAAATGTTAGATTTTTATAGAATACAAAATGGACAATTCCAGAAATAACCTGAAATACACATTGATTTGGCACTCAATTAATTATGATTATTTATATCTTATATTTTAAAGCTTAATATATATTCAAAGCTTTTGGAAATATGAAAGCTTAAAATGGAATTCACTACAAAATAAAAGACCAAATGACTAAATATTTGACTCTTAGTTTGACAAGGTAGATGAAGAAGTTACTTTTTTTTGTTGTTATCTCTGAATTGCTTAACAATACTAATATTGATTCCAACACAAATTAAAATTATTTTTGCCTTAAAGAGATGTGACACATTAATGAAATAAAATAATGCAGTTTAGTAAAATTATTTTTAGTTTAATAAAGCAGAATCGAAAATTAATCAACATATACAAAAGTATCAATAATCATTTGAAACTCAAGTGAGTTAAAATGCAAAAATAAAATACTGAAATGCTTACTTACATATGAAAATACATTTCTGTAATGCATATTTATATGGCTTAGTACAAAATTTTAGTTTGTTTATAATGTAAGCAAAAGAAATCCTCAATAGTAATAATTTTGAGCATGCATGTCCGATTTTTCTAAAAAAATTATTTCTTTTCAAATGCATGCGTGCTAGAGAAAACAGAAATAATATTCATAAATTTGAAAAAATTAAGAAACTTCTTCAAAAAAAATTATATCTTTTCAAATGCATGCGTGCTAGAGAAAACAGAAATAATATTCATAAATTTGAAAAATTAAGAAACTTCTTCAAAAGGCAATTTTTTTACAAGATTTTTAGATTAAATAATCAGCGATATAAAACAAAATTAATTTTAAGAGAAAATCTGACCTAAAATTTTTTACAACAATAAAACAATCACCTTCTTAAGTTTACAAAACTCTACTTTTATTTGTAATAATACACTGGAATTGGTTCCCGATAAATTAAATACTTGTATAATAATACAAATGGAAAAACAATGAGAAAAAATGAATAGAAATGAATAGGCAAATTAGTTATTTTGATAAACTATTTTTTATAAATTTCGATTACAGATAGTAAATGTAAGTCGATAAATAAAAGTGAGAAGTAACAGATCATAACATTTTTTAAGCCAGTGGCTGTGGGCGCTTTAGCATATTTCTCTCTATCTAACCCAGAGTTAGATTTTATCTGCAAGATGAAATATGCCGAATGGGAATCTTTATGATTTTAAAGCATGTGCCCAGCTGAAGATCTCTCAATATTTGACCTGTCACCTACAAAAGCATCCTTTTGCTTCGAGAATGTTGCAATCACGAGTTGTTTAATGTCCCCAGCAACATTTGTAGATATGACAAAAATTCAGATAAATAGTGATTCTAACTCTCTATCTTTAGATAACTAGAACAATGCCAAAGCAAACAAGGCAACTGGAGAGTTCTAGACTACTTGTTATGGATAAGATATTTTCTGGGCTTAGAATGAATTAGAATAAGTTCCAAGTTGACGCTAAATTTCGTTTAAATTACACATTTTTATGTACATAGAATTATGTAAATGAGTAAGTATTAGCAGAAAATGCATGTGATCATATACTCTTGTAAAAGTGATTGCATTTAACAAAATATACTCTGATAAAAGTGCTTTATTTTCATTAATCACATTATTATGCATAAAACCACAAAATGCATGGAATGGATATGTATAGCATAGATATTTAAATTCTATGTTAACAAAACTAAACTACAGTCGATATGACTGTAGAAATGACAAGTAGAACATTAGTTCTCCATGGAAAGTTCTGTAAACTCCTGAAAAAGGGCAAATATATCAGTTTTAATTTAATATTTTTCTTTGAATCAGATTAAAATTCAAAGTGAATAATTATTAAAACTGTTCCTCATTATCAATACTATAGTGCATTTTTTTAATATTTACATTTAAAAGGAGATGGAGATTTTAAGCGATTTCACATATTAAAGAAGGATTGTAAAAGAAATCAAAAATTTTCTACTTCCGCGATGAATTAGATAAAGCTAAATAAACTTATTACCATGCAAACGTGTTACGCAAAAAATTACAATTAAATGTAATACTATACCAATGTTTATTTTTCATATTGTTTTCATATTGTTATCTCATGCCTTAACATCTCAGTAAAAGTCTTCCTCAATCAAGAACCGAAGAGTGATTATTTTTCTTAGTTTCACGTTTTTATTTCTACAAGAGTTAGTTTGTCTTTTTTAGGTATTTAAGTATGATATGTTATTTATTTATGTTTTTAATATATTTTGACCCATGTCATCTACAGTTATCATTCCAAATTTGGTATCAACATGCGGAAAAATTTATGCAAGATACAACTTAGTAGAAAATCTCAAGAAAAACTTAAATTGTAAATATGATGACAGATATTAAAATAGTAATTTGAGTTTAATAAATTAAAGCTAATTACTTCAAATTATTACATTTAAAAAAGTACAAATTTTAAATCGACAAAAAACATGCAAGAAAACAGGAACGTTATTTTGATAATTTTCTTAATTGTGGAAGCGTTTGAATGAGTAAGTTTTCTCTTTTTTTATAAATGAATAAAATATAGTTTATAAAAAATATGCTATTATTTTATTCTATTGCCAAAATATTATTATTTAGTACATAAATTTCCTTTCATATAAGATTGTTTTTGTATATAATCTTCTTTTACTTGTATTTATACATAATTATTTTTATTTAAATTTTCAGAATTTAACCAAATAAGCATGATTTTTATTCAAAAATTTGTTATTACTTGATTTTATTGGATTCTTTTAATTGTCTTATTTATAAATTAATATTTTCTTAATTTTAAAGTTTAAAATACATTAAAAATTAAAAAAAAACATTAAAAAAATTGAAAATAAAAAAATATATATATATATAATGATTGATAATTATATTTTCATTTTTTAATGACCGGTAAATAAATATATTTTTAAAACTTAAAAAAACAGTATAATTCATATAATGTCACTATTACTAAAGACTATGTTACGCACTTAATATCAAATATTATTTAGGTATATAAATGCATATATAAATGCATTTTAATAAGAATTTCGCAGTAGAAAACTCTTACAGACATTGAAGATGATTTTTAGTTTTCATTAAAAGTGAGAAACTTTGGTCTGCAGTAAAATATACTAAGTCAAAACCTGAGGAATATATTATTTTCATATATTATTTATTTTATGCATAGTTGTACTACTATTGTGTACAGATTGTTAAAAGATTTCTACTTAATGACAGTTGATGTAATCGTGATAATCATTAAATATTATGAAGTATTCCATTTCATTATCCATGTTATATACTTATTAATAAATCAATTAAAATTGGGTTTCAACTCGCAAATGAAAGTTATTTGAAACTTGTATTTCCCCGAAATAAATTTTCTTTATATGAGAGTTTGTTAGAATCTAAAACATTTTCTTCACCATTAATTTACAAACCATAGGGAATTAAAGATCAAATCAACAACACAGTATTTAATTACTAATACCAAATTTGATATTAATAGAATTAATCTCTTGAACCGTTTTGAAATATATGATGTATCAAAGACAATCAAAAGTTGTGAAATCTCATTTGTTGCTTTGGATGTAATATAATTAATGTATGTGTTTAGAATTATTTCTAAAATAAAGTCTTCTATTTATATAATTTTCACTGTATTTAATTGATATAAATATAATTATAGAATACAATAAGTTTATTAAAGGTAATGTTTCTATATCTATAATTATATCAAGAAAATAAATTGTAACATTTTATATTTAAAAACATCTATTATTAATAGGCATTAATAAAAAACTAATTGAATAAAAAGAAGAAAATATAAAAGTTGTGAAGAATTTTTAAAATTTGAACACATTATATTTTTTCAGGGACAAAACAATTTAATAATGTATAAATTAGCACTAAAATATTGAATGGTTTTATTTAATGAATTTAACAATCATTCTTTTACAGTTATTATTATCTTAGATAAAAGTTTCATTGATATTATTAATGATACAAGTAACACTTATTTTTTTTGAAAACGGTTAAATGGAATTATATATTTAAGCACTCCTTAATACTGCCTAGGTGCAGATGTCCTTTTTACCCCTGTGAAGCATAAAATTATATATTTTGCAATGAAAACTAAAAATTAATACACATGCATTTGGTATTTCGCTCATTTGTCTTTTCATGTCCCAATGACATTTTCATATGTAATCCTTTAAAAAAATTAAACGCTTTTTGTATTCTAAAATCCTCTGGTAGTGTTGAATTGGGAATTTTCAAAATTTTAACATTCATTGTCACCATTTTCATTTACATTAGATTGAATTTTGAGTACAGTTTTCTTCTACTATATTTTAGTTAGCTAAATAAACTTTTCTAAAAAGTCATTCAATGTGTTAGAGAATGACATTTAATATAAAATTTTATATGAATTACAGAAACTCAATTCTGTAAAAATAGATTTTATTTACTGAAAGCAAGTTTCGGTCAGATAAAGATATGCAAGTGTTATTATAAACAAGTTGCATTGAGTCATAAAAAATCTATTTATTTATTATTGTATAACATTTTTCAGAGGGATAACCTAAATAAGATTTGAAGCATATCTAATTACAATGCATTTTTCACTACGTTTCAAAATAAATTTCAAATAAATCAGCATTTTTTTTTTTTTTTTTTTTTTTTTTTTTTTTAAAATTGAGTGAAATTTATTTCGCGTTGAAGATACCTCAAATAAAAATGTCCTTCTTATTAATTCTAGAATTTTCTATAAGAATGATAATAAAAATAGGCTATAGGTTATCATACGTAATAATTTAGGTTAGTAAACTAATTAATTTCTACGAAACATTATTTTTTATTTTCCTAAAATTTTGGTTTAAAACGAACGTAAAAATCTCAAATTGATCTATTTTAAAAATAATTATTTAAATTAATTTCCGTAAAAGGATAAGACCTTTGAAGTTGACAAAAATTTTTGTAAATCAATTATTTGAATTTTAAATTTAAACTTTATCGAAATAGATTAAAACAATGATTTGTTTGCTTAAATATGTAAAGCAAATTTTTGGTAAATAAATTATGAGTTAAAAATAAGCAAAACAAAGCTGACTAATTTTATTTGCTTTTTTTGATTTCCAAATTTCTAATGAATTAATAATTGTAGAATCCATTCCTGAAGTCTATATTTATATAAAAAATTTCTGAGTTTTGTATAAATGAAACATATATATTAAGGGTGGGTTTTAAAAGTATTATATCATTTAATTTTTACGTATTCTTTACATAGTTTTGATAGATTTTACATAAAACAGCAGTGAAATGGGGAAAAATATTTTTTCCAAAAACAAAAAAATGGTAAAAGTAGTACATGCTAAAATTAATATTTAACAAGTTTAGGATTATGTTAAATGTTTCTTAAAATAGTTTGTAACTTCTGATTCCAGAAATGTTTCTTTCATTATCATAAATCGTAAAAATATACAATAAGTTTAAGAAAATTTAAAAAAATCTTAACGATTTATTCTTAAATGTATTTCAAAAGAAACGTTTATTAAGTATTAGTAAGAATTATAAATTAAAATATTTAATTCAAAAACAAAATTTCTTCATTATGAAACGGCAATTATATCTTTCCAATCAATTGACTTTTAGTGTTTTCAACATTCTTATGTTAAAAAGGAAAAGAGAATATTGAACTTTAACATTTTTACTTTAATGATATTTAATAAAAATATTGTATTTAAAAATAATTTTTGCGAAATTAAGTGACAAATTAATTTGTAAAAAAACTCAGAAAGTAAATCATTTTTAAAATTTTGATGATGAGAAATATTTTGATCTTCAAAAATTAGTTATTTTCATATTTCTATTATAATACAATGGTCAAAGAAATTAGTTGAAAGCATATTTGTTCAAAATGTAGTCAGCTAAAAATGCTTGTTACAATTCAAAATTGTAAATGTTGATTTTAATATGATACGACAAAATTTGCGCTATTAAAAGTTAGCATATATTGTTTAATCACATCTGAAATTTACGTAAAAATCATCTTATTGAAAAATGTAAAATATTGGAATAAATTAACGATCACGTTTTGTTTTTGTGAAATCGGTAGTTAAAAATGGAAACGAATATTTCTGAAATATTGGGTTGTTAGGAAATTTATTTCGTTTCATATGAAAATAAAAAACATATAGCGAATAAGTATCTTATTGACTTGTATATTGTCAATTCTAGTGCAATACCTTTTACCATCTTTCTGGTCCTAGCATGATTTCATATTCATAAAATGGATTCTTTTCACTAGCAAAAAACTAATTCAGGTAGGAAAAACGAAATGACTTCCAGAACAACCCAATAATATCAAAAGTGACTTATAGAAAAGTATGGAAAATAATTTGGAAACTTTACATATTTAAGTTTGAATCTTAATTACATAAATATTGATAAAATTACTTTTGTGTATTCTATATAAAATTTAGATTTTTTTTCTTTCCGCATACAATTTTAAAGCATATTTTTTTATCGTCTGATTTAAATTTATTTGGTGGTTCAATCATTTTGAAAATATCTGTACAACAAAGGAAATGTTTATTTCTTAGTTTTAATTGTTTTTCTATTCAGTATTCACAATTCACAGTTAAGACAGTTCTCATATATTTTAATTTTCAGATCAATGTTCTTAGTATTGTTAAAATGTTTCAGCATTCAAAGAATTACAATGTTCAATTTTGCAAATTATTCAAGAAAAACAATTATCTTCAACGTAATTGATTTTATTTTAGAATGTATCAAATCATATGTAGTAACTGATTAAAATTTTACATACTTAAAAAAATACCTAAATGTTTTACTTATCTCATAGTTACGATCTGTAATTGTATTTGCTACGTGAATCTTGTTTTTTTTTCAGGGTATACAGTGCTTAAAGTAATTATTAGCTAATATCGTAACTCATTCCCTAATATTGTACTTGTGCCAAAAAATGAAGCAGTGGGAATAAGCTATTTATAATTTACGGTAATTTTCTTTGAACAATATTATTAAGTGCATGTAAATCATCAACAATTATGTAATTAACATTACATCTTTTGTTTCCAATTTTGGAGCAGATCAAATTACATTAGTGAATATATTATTAGTTTTAATGTAGTATCTATTAAAAAAGGACATATTCAGTTTTACATAAGGAAAAGTATTTTAAAGAAATAATAATATTTTGTACAATTCCTAACATATAAAATCATTTTAGATAAAAAATTTATTACCGAGAAAAAACTATTTTTATTCATTTTTATGCTGAATGCAAAACTTAATAAAAATAATAATATGCATAATATATTTATATATATATTATAATATTTCCTTAAAAAGTAAAATTAAATTTATTGTATCTCAGAATTAAAAAAATGAGATATCTTCAAATATTTTAAAAAATCATTCAACATTTTTAAATGTTAATACCTAATATTTAGTTTATGAATTTTTTTATAGAAAAACAATTTAATGAAAATTTTTCCTCATATTCTTATACTTTTTATGAAATAGTAAAAAATCTAAGATATCAATAGTGTTTACGAAAGTTTTCCAGATTTAAGTTAAATAGAATGAGTTAAATTTATACAAAACGCAATCCAATAGAAATCAATTTCTGTAATATATAAATTTATTATATATTATTTTAATATACATAGATAATGTGTGCGATTATTATGTTGAAACCTGAAAACTTCATTTCCTACGAAATATATTATATAATATTAAATGTTTATATAAGGTTCAAAAATTAATTAAATGTTATTTTATAATTACATATCAGCTGACTCCTATAACGATTCTTTAATCAAAATATTCATAAATTTATTTTGTTGGAAATAAATTTTTTTCTGTTTAATATCTTATATTAAAATTTCGGTAATCTATGGAGAAAATTAATAGATATTTCCTAACAAACACAAGAAAGCATAATTCAAGAAATTTTACAAAAACTAATATACGTTTCTGTCTAAAATTTGGATCAATGGAACATATCTTTCTTAAATTAAATTTATTTCTTAAAACACATTATAATTTTTCATGTTCGTATTAAATTTAGCGTGAATTACTTACTCATCAAAAGAAAAACACAGAATGTTTCCGGAGAATACATTTTTAAGAGTCATTATTATGAAAAAATTCTTGTAACTAGAATATCATTAAGATAAATTAGATTCTCTTCTAAAAGAAAAAGAAAGGCTTGATATAAAATAATTTTTTAAAAATATAATACCAGAATTACTGTAAGTAAAATATACCATAGTCATGACATTTATAGTTATTCTTGATTGTGTTTAACTGCATCATTTGAAGGTATACATATATTTGTATACATGTATATTATGTCCTTATATATATTAAAGAACTGTGTGATTATATATAGTAATGTATGTAAGAAAGGTTTTTACTCAAATTATAAAGATTTTCCTTGCAGAGAAGTTATTCATAAGTAATGATGATGATGATTATTCATAATATGAGCATTGCGTAAAATATAATTACATTAGGTTTTATACAAAGGATCTTAATTTGTATTTTTGTAATTCAGATTAATTAAAAAACAGAATTAAATGACCTCGAATGAAATAAAATTAAGAAATGGTAAATTATCATTATTTACTTAATCCTTTAAATCGATTACAATTTCATTTTAGTTTCAAACACATAAAAGGTTATCTTACTTATTATTCTAGGAATCATCTCATCGTTTGACATTATAAATGAGGTAGATGAATCCAAAATGTTGGAACTCAAAGAGATATAAATTAAAATTAATGGCATAAAAGTTTAATATCACTTTATTATTAGTAAAAAATATTTCCTGACATTTAAATACTTTAAATTAAAGGCAATAAATGTTGTAAATAAATAAAATTTAAAGAGAACAGAATTAATAAAGCACTTGTTATGAAATTTGTCATAAATTCTCTGTAGATATAATTTTTCATGACAGTCTTTCCATATTTAAATTTATTTCTAGTATTTATCTTTATGCTCTGAAGCATTTTCTTAATTATTTTTCTCAGGAGTGAATGTATCATTCGTTCTTAACTTCCCATGGCGTACTTTCAATAAATCATACAATTATTTTAAAAAGTAATATTCTACCATAAATTATAGTTCAATTCAATAATAAATAGAAAAATGAGATTTTAAGTATTAAACAAAAATAAAAAGTGTAAATATTTTAGGTTTTAACACAAATTTAATAATTGTATAAATAAAAAAAACGTCTAAATGTAGTTGAACAGCATAGAATCAAATGCAAAATATATTTGTGCTAAAAATTAAATATAAATATTAAAAAAAATGTTTTCAAATTATAATAAAGCATAATAATTTAAATTCTCAATTTATTAGTGAATAGATTTAAGAATTTCATATAATTTTAAATTCAATGTTAGGACTATTAAAAATTATTAGTTGGGCCTATAATTATTCAATATTAGGACTGTTAAAAATATAAAGTTTGTTAATTTAATTTAATAAGAACAAATATTTATTTATGAGGAATCTAATTTTTACCTAAATCAAATCTTTGAAATATTTCTATTCTTGGCAAAAATTTTAATTTACATTTTTCTTCATAAAAAACGATTTTATCATCTGTATTGAATATTTAACATTAGAAAGAAAAGTGTAAGGTTTATAATTTTAAAAATGTTCAATGCATTAATTACTTGTGTCACTTAAAATATTTTTCAAAAATAAAAATTGTAGCTGTAAGAATTTTCACATTCTTGAGAAACGTGTTGAAATGCTTAAGAAATTAAAAACTTCTTCACTTTAATTCAAGACTCAACAAATTCTTAACAGTCGAAGAAAAAAAATTATAAGGAAACACAAATGCTTATTTTACAGTTTAATTAAAGTTAAACATTCTCAAAAAATTTCAAGAGAAACACACATTTCATTACATTTTTTTTCTTTTTCATATATGAAATTAAATCTCATAAAGAAATGAATATTTCTTTAAAGAACATTTTACTTTATTTCTGGGATTTTTTTTCTAAAAAATATTTTTCTGAATAAATACATTTTTCATATTATATTTCTGATTCTATAACTTTTATAAGCATAACTCTTTTTTTACAAAATTCACATGAAATAGCATTCATCCCTTTGAATTTCTATCAATGAAATATTATTATTAAGCACATAATGTTTAATTATAAAACTCATTGAATTGAACATAAAATAATAGCAAATAACTTATACGTAATGTTATAATTTTAAAGCT